>QRDG01002269.1:0-121295 GCA_012064385.1 Puccinellia tenuiflora
AGGGCGCGAGAGGCAGATCGAGGAGGAAGCCGACGTTCAGAGGAGGAGGCAGAGGAGAAGCCTGATCCAGGTTTGTTCTTCGTTTTCTCGATGCTAATTGGTATCTTGTCTTGTACTGCGTAGTGTCAGTCGATCGAGTATACTCTAGTTTGAGTGCGAAGAACAAATCAGCAAGGAGAAACTGCAGTGGTCTGCTTAACTCCCCCAACCTGCAAGCAAATGATGGGTTTAGGATCTCTTCTTTTACTTTGGTTTAGACATCACTACTGCCATCTGCAAGCACCAACGCAAGTAGGAGAGCATCAGTACTAGTTTTACCCCCAAAAATGTACAGACGACCTACTTTGCTAAAACAGTAGGGAGAGCACCAGTATTTCGCCGCTGCTTGTGGAGTTTTGATTGGCTCGGATCACTACAAACTGTCTTCTCAGGGCTGAGGAAGTGAAGAGAAGGAGAGAGAGAGGGCGCGAGAGGCAGAGAAGGGGAACCTTGGGAGCAGAAGCAAAGAATGGGCGCGAGAGGCGGAGAGAGGTGTTAATCATTGTTTAGTTATGATCATTTAAAAGGGGAGGGGGCAATTGCCCCCATCCCTATGGTAAGGTATAAAAATAATTTAGCATAATTTTTCAAACATGAATATGTAAGTTTAACTTTTCTAAAGTTGTTATAATTAATCAACGGGAATAGTTACATATTGAACCAATTAAATATCGTCAAATTTCACTTCATGCAACAACTCCAACTCCACGTGGCTTAAATCACAAATTAATTATATGTCATTAAACTAGACTGAACTCTCCTTCATAATTTCTGGTTAACATAAATTTCTGAATAATTAGTTGGATTGATTTCTCACACTTCAAACATGCTCTATCTAAAACAAAAATATTTGTATGCGCCAAATAAATAAATAATGCAAGCATCAAATTGATTTATGATAACACTTTTCTTTGGTTCCTAGATATAACAAAGTCACCCATTTGACATCTCATCCTGTTATTTGTTGCGACAAAGGAATCATTTTGTCAACAAAATATTAATTCCGCAGATTTTGATAAATGCAAGATAAGTTTCAAGGAAAAAATCATATGAAAATATTCAAGACAAGATAAGTTCTAAAACTAACTATGAAAATAGATCTTTTAAGAGATTATCAAATCGGCAGTAATATAGTTTGTAGCAACATAGAAGGCGACCTGATGTCTTCCCTTTTTCTCGATTTGCCCCTTTTTGTTACCAATTCGTCTTACATTTCTTTTCATTCATTTATTTGTTATACCAGTTGGCGTGCATTGCTACTTGCTACGGAACAATAAGGGTGTTATAGAAACATATTTAAGGGGCGATTCTGTTTACACATGTATATATATATATATATATATATATATATATATATATATATATATATATATATATATATATATATATATAGCAGGACTATTCTGCAACCCCCCTTAAGAGGTTCTAGAATAGCTATTCTAGAACCACCCATCCTAATCACCTTTTTATCCCGATTACTTGCCGCACCACCCCGCAAGAAAAAAAACCTATCTAACCAAACGAACCGGCCGGCTCGCTGCTCTCTCCCACCCCGCACCTAGCTACCAGTCCCCGACCCACCTTCTTCCTGCCGGCGAGCCGCCACCCTCCCCCGGGCGCATCCGCCGGCGCGCCGCCACCCTCTCCCGTGTGCATCCTCCGGCCACCTCCCTCGCGTCGGCATCCGCGCCGCACGCATCCCTGCCTCCCTGGTCCCCGCCGCCTGCGCCCTCACGCCTCCCTCCTGCCCGGAGCACCGCCCCTGCGCCTCACCGCACCACCCCGACGCTGCCTCCTCCTGCACCTCACCCAGTGCGAGGTCCACCAGTGCCGCCCTGGGAGGGCCTTCATCTCCAGCACCGGTTCCCAGGATCGAGCCCAGGATCTGGATCGAGCCGCCCCGGCGGACGCCCTCCCCCGCCACCTGCACGCCGGCGGACGACTTCCCCCACCACCTGCGCGCCGCCGCATGACCTCCCCCGGCCACCTGCATGCCGGCCCTCACCGGCAGGAGCCTGGCGGCGCCCCCACTCCTCACCGTGCTGCCTATGGTAGGTTCACACAGGGATGCAGGCCCTGAAGGTCTCGTCTGCCACGACCGCGATCTGGGGGCGGCGCCCTCCTACCCCCAACCTCTGGCGCCACCCGGCTCGCCCCGGCCACCAAGTTCCACGCGGCGCCGGTCCTCTGCTCTCCCAGCGCCCCCCTCCCCGGACCTCCGAACCGCCGGAGCCCCTGCGCGGAGTCATGCCCGAACCTCCCAGTTCACATAGTCACACCGTGTAGCTCACATCGATGACTCTGAAGTTCAAAAACAGCGATAAGATCTGCAACCCCAAGATCTACAAGCGGACTGCCCCCAAGTGCTGTAGGTGGACTCCATAGTTTCGTGGTTGGCAATGGGCGTGCAGTTCACAGCTGGGAAAAAGCTTCATCATCCTAGCGCTGGTGCCCCTGCGCACGCGCCGTGCATTTCACATCCGAAATTCAAGTTATCTAGCTATTATTCGGAAGTTCAGTGTAATGCCTGAGTGTAGTTAGTTGTTGGACTCTGACCGAATGGAGCAGCTTATGTATGTACTGAAAATTTGCGTCTGCAAAGTTCAAGAAATAAGTTCGCTTGTTTTTTGTTCGAACAAGTTCAGTTTATGTAATGCGCGGAGTTCACTAGCAAAAAAAATGAAGTTCACTTGCGTGTCGTGCGTCTAATCCTCCGTGAGGAAATTCACTTACGTCTCCCGTAAAAGTTCACTTTCGTGCAGAGTGAAGTTCAGAAATGGTCCGAGTATGAAATCGAACAGGAAAAAAATCAAAAAATGACATAACACGTGCATCTGGTGCTCCGTGAAGAAGTTCACATACGTGTTAGGAAGAAGTTCACAGATGCGAAGTGGGAAGTTCAGAAAAAACGAGAATTCTAAAACAACAGAATTATCTATATTTAAAACTGCTCTTAAACCGTAAGGAATTTCGAAAAAGTGCGTGAGATAACAAAGTTGCGGCTTTTTCTTAGCTTTCCAACGGCGTATCATTTGCATCAATCCGATAAACGGTTTGAAAATGGCGACCAAATACTGTACGGACGTGAAAATAGTGTTCGTATATATGAATTTTTTTAAAAACCGTAACTAATTTCGAAAACCCGTGAACATAAAAAGTTTCGTAATTTCGATAGCTATCCAACGGTATATCACATGCATTATTCCGATAAGCGGATCAAAAATCGCACTAGAAAATTTTCCCGTGAAGGTAGAGAATCAGTCTGTTCCGTCAGGAAGTTCACATTAACTTTAAATGAAGTTCATCAACATTGCGAGTGAAGTTCAGAAGTGGTTCCAGAATAGCTATTCTAGAACTAGTTCCAGAATAGCAGACCTATATATATATATATATATATATATATATATATATATATATATATATATATATATATATATATATATTTGTCATGCTTCTCGCCTACTTGACGACCAGCACACAAATCTTCCGACTCTGTTTCACTGCATGTCTATTTATCTACCCACACATGTGTTGTGCATCTCCTTGGACAATGATGAAGAAAGTCCACTTTTCATCCCTGAACTCTCCGGGAAGTTCACTTTTTGTCCTAAAACTTTTGTTTGGTCCGAAACAAACCCTTAATTCTTGGAAAAGTCCATATTACATTTGACTCGAGAAAAACGTTTGTGTGGGCAACATGTAGCACACAAAAGTAAACCAGGCCGAATAAGAACCTAATGATTTTCTCTTCCAATGAGTCAAAATCCACACTCGGAATCTAAATCCCCAAACCTCCAGAGAACCCGCAGTGACCCACTATGATATAGTACAGCTAGTCAGCGTCGCCCTACTCGTGCACGATCCTCAAGCTTGTCTATGTCTAGGACCCAACTCACCCGCATCCCTAACCCGTCTACACCTCCGGACCTCCCTACTCGCTCTGACAGATGTCAACTTCAACGGTGTCATCACACTCGTTGATGTAATCTCATCATCGACATGCTCATTGGAGGAATCTCGTGGTCGTTTCATGCTACCATGCTCGTTCCTTCAAAGCTGGGAGGCACAACTAGCCGGTCATCTTTAAGATGGTGAAGCGATGGCGCAGTACACATCATCATTTTTCTCGGGTCAGATGGGTTATGAACTCTTTCAAGAGTTCAAGGTTTGTTTTGGACCAGCAAAAGTTCTAGGATGAAAAGTAAACTTACTAAAGAGTTCAGGGACAAAAAATGGACTTTTTTCGACAATGATTCTGGCTGAGGTGTCGTCTCTGTAGGTGACAGCTGACGGTCGCTATAGGTGAAACTTTACAGTGTGTCTTCGAAATTCATCAAATGATTCTTGTGTAAATGCACAAGTCGAGACCAGCAAGTATGTATTTTTCAACAAGTGTCACACGAAATGCCAACACAATTCTCTAAGAGCATCTGCAGTGCAAAGCGCTTGTGGAGACACTTAAATTAAAAAAAAAACATCAGAAAAAGGAAAATATATAAGAGCGTCCACTTGTAGTGCATAATGCTTTAATTGAGCCGCTACATACTACTGGTGTGGCCATGTTGCTCATGCATGCAAAAGAAACGACCTAGCATCGGACGCATGTGTTTGCGTTGATGCAAGACCCGACGCCTGGATTTGATGCGATAACTGCAGAGTCGGCTTGGATTTTTATCCTAGAGTCGGCCCATAAGAGTCGCGTTGTGGATGCTCTAACTTGTTCTCGCTCCAACGACCAAAGTAAAAGGTCCCGCATCGGTCATTGGCTCGGACACAGCTGTTCCATCGTTTTGCTCCACTATGCATATCATCTTTTTTCACCTTGCTACTGTAGGTACCATGGTCTCTAGTGATGTATTGCGGTACATTAAACGTGTAACACTCTAAGTTTTACTGACTGGATTTTCGTTTTTGTTTAATTCCTTCGTTTTTTGTGTACTTGTGCTAACGATAGTGCCTTCGGGAAGGAACAAATATAGTACAAAAGCATACATAACATGAAGTACAAAGTAAACAGAAGTACGAGTACAAAGTAAATAGAACATGAAGTACAAAATATACAGAACCAGGAGTACAAAAAAAAGTTAATCAAAACCTATCAACATGGGAACTAATTTTAAATATTCCGACGGGTGGAGCTCAAAAGTGAAAATGGTTCGTAATTTGGATGAACGGTTCTCAAGATATTTCGTCTTGAATTTTCAGTTTTGAAAAATAAAAGGAAAAATGCCTTCTCACCTCCCGTATCACTTTCTCTCTCGTACTCCCCACATTCAATCTAGTTACAACACTTGGCGAATATGCAAACAACCACGAGCACCGCACAAAGGAGAAGACGACACTTCGCGCGACAAGATCGAGCGTGCAGAACCACGTAGCTCACCAGCTCGCCCACACAAAGTACGCTCCACATGAACCCACACAAAGTACGCTCCACATGAACTGACCCACGTACGTTTTTTTTCGTCTTTTCTTTCATGTTTTTTCTTTATATTTGTTTTTCTTTTTATGTCCATTTTTTGTTTTTCCTTTTTTTGTTTTTAAATCTTCAGGTTTTTATAAATCTGGATATTTTTAATCTGAAACATTTTTATAAATCTAAATCCTTTTTAGAAATGAATATTTTTCAGGAAAATAAAAAATCAGAACCATTTTAAAAATGAACATTTTTTTATATATGAATCATTTTGAAACACTAAAATTCGAGTGAACCTAAATAAAAAATAATAGTGAACCAAAATAATATAATAATAAACCGAAAATGTTGGTGAACCGAAAATAATAGTGAACCGAAAAGGAACCAAAATTCGGGTGAGCAGAAAATAATAATGAACGAAAATTCGAGTGAACCGAAAATAATAGTGAACAAAAAATGTCTATTAACCGAAAAGAAAACCAAATTTCGGGTGAACAGAAAATAAAGTGAACAAAAAATACCGTCAAACTAATAATAATAAAGAACCGAAAAGGAACCAAAATTCAGATGAACGGAAAATAATAATGAACAAAAATAGGGTTTGCCGCGTGTGGGTCCCTCTATGTATTGCTTGACTTCCCGTACGGTTCGCCTGCGGTAGAAGCCCATCTAGAAGAAAGCCCATTTAATAGATCGAGCACACATTTTGTTCGCGACAGCATCCACATGGGCATGCATTGTCCGAGCACGCATTTTGTCTCTACATGTGTGATTTTAAGAGCATCTCAATCTTTTTTATTTTGTATTGTCTCGTGCCCGCAGCTGGAAGAACCCAGCAAACGATCGATGGTGCGTAGCGTACGTGCAACGTGATTGATTAGCTCCTACTAGTAGTATTTTTTTTTCTTCCTTCTTGCCTTCTTGCCGTCGTCGTTCAGTCTGAGGGTGACGGGTCACCCGAGACCATCTGTTGTTTAAATCGTATACACAGTAATTATGATTATGATATCATGAAATCAATTAAAAAAGAAATCAAAACTAGAATGAACGAATTTTTGTGAGCCATATGAAACTGAAAAATAAAACTAAGAACGGGCCAAAATTGAAATGAGCCAATTATGGGATGATCGTATCAAACGGAACCAAATATTTAGAATGAGCGAATTATGGGTGAACCGCATCAAATGGAACCAAATTAGAAAAATCTAAATTACATATAAACCAAAAAAAAGGAACCAAATCAAAAATGAACGAATTAGGGTTAACCGAAATTAATAGTGAACTAAAATTGTTGACGAACCGAAAATGTCGGTGAACCGAAAATAATAGTGAACCGAAATATTGAACCACAAAAATAAAGTAGTGTGAACCGAATATAATGGTAAACCAAAAATGTCAGTGAACAGAAAAGAAACCAAAATTCAGATGGACTGAAAACAATAGTGAACGAAAATTCAGGTGAACCAAAAATGCTTGTGAACCGACATCTCGCTGCTCCGTTCGTCGGTGGAGTACGCGCTCGCCGACGCCGCTAGGGAGGTTGCAACACTCAAGCGGGAGCTTGACGCCGCAAAAGGTACGGTTTTCTTTTTCCCGCCGTCTTCTGCCTTGAAGTTTTGGTCATTTCTTTGGTTCCTTGACTTGATGATGATCTTGCCTTATTAGGCGACTCCACCTCCCGTGCTGCCTTGGAGAGGTAGCTGGTGGCTTCGGTCCCTCTGACGGTGCTCAACGGTAAGCTAAAGGTAAAGGATGCTGCCCATGCACTTGCTGTGGCAGAGCTCCAATCGGCGGCTAATGTGTCAGAGGAGCGCCGCCTTGAAGTCGTCCGACTGCGGGAAGAAGTGGAGCGGTTGCAGGAGGCAGAGAAGCAAAGACTGAGCGAGGTCGAGACCCTTCGGCAGAACGGGGAAGATCTTAGGCGCAAGCTGAAGGAAGCGGTGGATGCCCAGACCCTGACCGTCCAGGCGATGAAGGAGCGCGAGCTTGAACACGAGCAGCTGGTGCGCGGCTTGGTTTCAGAAGCGGAGCGCGTGAATGAAATCATCCTCGGTATGGGTCGCCTTCCTTTTTTCTTCGTCTTTCGTCTGCAATTCTCTTCTTGGTCTTACCGACGTGTAGGCTTTTACCCGGAGGCGGACGCGCAAATCCAGAAGGCGGTTGCTTCCGCGCATGTGTTGCCTGAGTCTTCTGGTGCCGCTGCTGGAGCTGAGCCGTCTGCCAGCTCCCGTCTTCGTCATTTCCATCAGGAGTTCAAGCTGTTGAAGGAGGCTGCCGGCGGTATCCTGGAGAACTTGTGGCCGGATGCTCCTGTCCCTGAAGCTCTGCACGAGCTGTCCAACCGTCTTGACGGGGCGCCGGTTGGAATCGACGAACAGGTGAAGATGGCGGCTCGAGGCGGCACCGACATGGCGCTGTCCTTGGTGATGTCCTGGTACCCAGAGGTGAAGGTCGACATGCTGACGGGAGGATTCCATACGGGCACGTCTCTTGAGAGTCTACGTCCAGGAATTCTCATGGCTTTGAGGCAAATCGCCAAGGCGGTCGACCTGACACAGCTCGTTCCTGCTGAGCCGTCTTCGACAACCCAGCCGTCTGAAGGTGCTGATGCCGACAGTGCCGCTGCTGCTACTGGCGCTGCGCTCCCTTAAATTGCTTGCTCCTCGGAATGCCGGGTGTATTTGTTGAACTGTTGATTTGATGTCTGTCACGAACTATCGTCTGTTGTAATGTGGATCTGTTTCCACTTTGCTTATTGTTACTTCTAGGGAGCTTTCTTTTGAAATTGTTGAGCTTTGGTATAAGAATTTGTGTCTGACTTGGTGATGTTCACCACACCTAGCCCCCAAATTTCGGGCTGGCTTGAGTAGCAAGCCGGGTCGAAAATTTTCGCTTTTCTTTGTTTTGCATTTTTTGTAGGCGTCTTGATGACGCGCATCCCCCGAGTTCGTGACTTGGGGTGATAAGCTGATCGTCCAGGTCTGCGGAGCCGGCTTGGCGGCTGCGCAGCCCCCGGGTATGTTTTACCATCTTGATGACGTGCAGCCCCCGAGTCCGTGACTCGGGGTGATGAGTTGTTCGTCCGGGTCTGCGGAGCCGGCGTGGCGGCTGCGCAGCCCCCGGGTATGATTTTCCGTTTTGGTGGCGTGCAGCCCCCCGAGTCCGTGACTTGGGGTGATGAGTTGTTAGTCCGGGTCTGGGAGCCGGCTTGGCGGCTGCGCAGCCCCCGGGTATGATTTTCCGTCTTGATGATGTGCAGCCCCCGAGTCCGTGACTTGGGGTGATGAGTTGTTCGTCCGGGTCTGCGGAGCCGGCTTCTCGGCTGCGGAGCCCCCAGGTATGATTTTCCGTCTTGATGACGTGCAACCCCCGAGTCCGTGACTTGGGGTGATGAGTTGTTCGTCCGGGTCTGCGGAGCCGGCTTGTCGGCTGCGCAGCCCCCGGGTATTTTTGTCGGCTTGCCGCGTGCAGTGGCCACGTGTCAGGTTTGTTCTGGCTAGATTCTTGCACCGGTACTGGTTGCCTCCTCGGCTTCTCCACCCCGGATTTTCTGTGGCTAACTGACCGTCTTGATCCTTTGCGGTTTGTGTCCTCCTCACTGGTAGCCACGTGTCGCCTGGGGATGCGGCGGTGATGGTTAGGATGCCCATCCGCTCCTTCATAAGTGGCGGGGCGGGTTCGTTTGCTTCTCTCATCCCACAACGTTTTCTCTTCTCCTGCTCTCGTCTTCTCTAGCCATGGTGCCGAAGAAGGAGGTTGGAGAATCTTCGAATGCGTCGGCGAAGCACGGAAGGGGTCGCCCACCGAAGCGTTGTCGCGGCGGTGGCAGAGGGCGTGGTCGAGGTCGCGGTCGCGGTGCCGGTAGTGGCGCTGCAGAAGCATCAGATGAGGGTAGGAGGAGCCTTTCTCCTGCCCGGTCTGATTCCCCTGTTGGCGGTTACTGGGACGAATTTCCCATCTCCGAGTTCGTTCTGACCCTATACGAGCCCGTCAAGCGTACTCAATGGCTTCCCCGAGCCGTTGCCGATGCGCTGGAGGGTGACGGTCCCTTCCGCTTTCTCCTTCACCGAGTTGGTGCTCACCAAGGACCTTGGGAAGTATTTTCCCGGGTCATCGTCACCCATGAAGGTGAATAGGTCCGCCAGCGAGCGGAGTTATATAGTGGCTGGAAGGGCTTCGCTAGGTTCTATCGTCTGGCGCCTCCCTTTATCGTCCGCTTCTAGCAGAAGTGTCGGCTTGGTGTCTTCCACATCAAGGTCTTCGACGGCTCCCTTTGCCTCAAGGAATGGGAGGAGAGCGATGACGATATGACGCCACCTCCGGCCTAGGTTTAGGTAGCTTTTAGCCGGCTTCGCCTGTGCGCGAGGATGTCCGCCTGTGGACTGCCTCTTTTTGTTTATGTAACTTGTTCTGCCTGTAAGCCCTTATCTTGAAGTTGAATTTCAATGATTGTATGGTTCTTGCATCTGTGTACGGGAGGTCGGCTTCTAGTCTTTTTGCGAGCTGTTCTGCACCCGGCTTTCAGGCCTCCGAAGACGGAAAGCGGCATTTTTGTGCAAAGAACGAGTGATGAAGTAGTTAGCTTGCTCAATTGACTGTAAAAGTTGCTTTTATTTTGTTGAGCTCAATTATCCACTCGCCTTTAGCCATTCCTACCGTAGTTCGCGTGCACTTCACCGTCAAGCGGGATCATGCACACTACTATAACATTAGGGTTTGGGTTATTAGGCCAGGGCTTTTTCAGCCGGCAACGAGTTATGTTCTTACGTCTTTCACATACAGGCATCCTCCAGCTTGTTCTCTTGTCGGCCTTAACCAGATTCGAAGAGTTAACCATTTAGCACCATGTAAGTTAATCATCTGTAATAGGAGAAAAACTTGCCGACTACCGGCTTGGCCGAATTTGTAGAACAATGATTTTTTTAGCCGGCACTACTTTCCTTTAAGCGTTTTTCATGTTTTTTGCATCCTCCAGCTTATTCTCTTGCCGGACTTAACCGGATTCGAAGAGTTAACCGTTTAGAGCTTGTTCACGCTACACGGCCGTGGGAGGGAAGTTTGCCGGCTGTCGAAGCAGCCGGAAGATTAAAAAGGAAAAGCGGAAAACTGCAAAAAATTGACTCATGGGTTCATCATTTTCATTCCTTTATTGATAGCATGGGCGATACATACATGGTGCTTTCTCAAGTGTCGAACCGGCGTAAGAGTGAGGCATTCCATGGCCTTTCCGTTTCATCACCTTCCTTGTCCATCTTGTCTTCCTTGTGCTCGCGGGCATCAATCAAGTAGTAGGCGTCGTTGATGAGTGCTTTGCTTACGATGAATGGTCCCTCCGAGGGTGATGACAACTTGTGCATGTTCTTGGTATCTTGGATTAGCCGGATCATGAGATCTCCTTCGCGAAAGCGGACAGGCCTGACATGCCGGCTGTGGTAGTTGCGCAGCAGCTGCTGGTATATTGCCGACCTTGACTCGGCGAATTGACGTGCTTCTTCTAGTAGGTCCATTCCATCTTCGTAACCTTGTTTGGCCTCCGCTTCCGTGAACAGGAAAATCCGAGGTGCGTCATGCTCGATGTCGGTTGGCATGACGGCTTCAGCTCCATGGACTAGGAAGAAAGGGGTGAAGCCGGTTGAGCGATTCGGAGTCGTCCTTAGGCTCCAGAGAACGGATGGTAGCTCTTCTAGCCATGCGCCGGCTGCTCGTTCAAGTGGCTCGAGTAACCGGGGCTTGATGCCGGCCAGGATAAGTCCGTTTGCTCGTTCGACTTGCCCATTTGATTGCGGATGCGCGACGGAAGCGACGTCAAGCTGGATGCCGTCCTGCCGCAGAACCTGGCGAATTCCCCCTTGAAGAAGTTTGAGCCATTGTCCGTGATGATGCTGTTGGGGTAGCCGAAGCGGTAGATGATGCTCTTCAAGAACTTAACAGCTGTTGGACCATCTAACTATTTGATCGGCTTGGCTTCAATCCACTTCGTGAACTTGTCGATGGCCACCAGCAGATGTGTCATGCCGCCACTTGTCCTCTTCAATGGGCCAACCATGTCCAGCCCCCAGACGGCAAACGGCCAGGTGATGGAAATTGTCTTGAGTGCCGTAGCCGGCGTATGCTTCTACATTGCAAATCGTTGGCAACCGTTGTAGAGTCGGACTAGCTGGTTTGCATCCGCCAGCGCAGTCGGCCAGTAGAAGCCATGCCTGAACGCTTTGGCCACGATCGCCCTTGATGACGCATGATGACCGCATTCGCCTTGGTGAATTTCTCTGAGAATTTTGATCTCTTCTTCTTGACTTACACAGCGTTGGAATATGCCCGAAACGCTGCGCTTGTACAACTCATTGTTGATGATGGTGTAGGCACTTGCTCGACGTTTGATTTGCCTGGCGGTGAGCTCGTCCGCCAGGAGTTCATCATTTGCGAGGTAGGCGAGGAAGGGTTGTGTCCATGGCGGAGATTCTTCGATGACGAGGACCTCGACGGCTTCCGGCTTGTGAGCAGCCGGCCCGTCCGGCTCCGCGCCTTGGGGCATCCGGATGGAGTCGGAGCCTGGACACAGTGTGATGGATGGTTTGTACAACTTCTCGAGGGCGACGCCGGGTGGAATTTCTTGCGGGAGAGAGCCGATGTTCGCCAATGTGTCAGCCGCCTCATTGTTGGAGCAGTGAATGTGATGGAATTCGCATCCGTCGAAGCATCCCGCGAGTTGCTGGACGAAGAAATGGTAGGCGGCCATGTTTGGGTCCTTGGCGTCCCAATGCCCGGTGGTCTGCTGGACCACCAAGTCTGAATCCCCATAGCAGAGGATCCGCTTGAAGTTCATGGCCTTTGCGAGCTTGAGGCCGTGCGCGAGCGCCTTATATTCAGCTACATTGTTGGACGCCGTGAAGTGGATTTGTAGCACATACTCGAGCCGGCATCCCTTGGGAGAGGTGAGGACGACTCCGGCTCCGAGTCCTCAGTATCTTTTGGAGCCGTCGAAGTGCATGAGCCAATGTTGGCCGGTATCGGGAGGCGGTGGTATATGCTCCATCTCCGTCTAGTCGATGAGGAAGTCAGCGAGCACTTGTGATTTGATCGCTGTTCGCTTGTCGTAGTCAACTCTGTGCGCCGTCAGGTTGATTGCCAATTTTGCAACCCTGCCGGTTGCATCTTTGTTGCATATGATTTCGGCGAGTGGAGCCTCGCTTATCACCTTGATCAGATGCTCTTGTAAGTAATGCTTCAGCTTTTTCTCCACCATGTATACGCCGTATGCGAGCTTCTGGTAGTGTGGGTAGTTTTGCTTCAATTGCGAGAGCACTTCGCTGAGGTAATAAACAGGCCACTGCACCAGCTGCTACTTGCCGGCTTCCTCTCGTTCCACCACCAAGACGACGCTGACGACTCGGTTCGAGGCGGTGATGTACAGAAGCATGGGCTCCTTCGGAGTCGGAGGTGCTAGAACGGGGGTGGTGACGAGCGCGCGCTTGAGTTTGTTGAAGGTGGCATCGGCTGCATCATTCCAGACGAACTTGTCCGTTTTCTTCAATAGGTAGTACAGCGGATGAGCCTTTTCTCCGAGCCGGCTGATGAAACGGCTGAGAGACGCCAGGCAGCCCGTGAATTTCTGGATGTCCTTGACGCTTCTTGGTTGTCGCATGTTGTCGATTGCAGCAATCTTCTCCGGGTTGGCTTCGATCCCTCGTGCCGTCATGAGGAAGCCAGGTAGCTGTCCGGCTGGCACGCCGAACACGCACTTCTCCGGATTGAGCTTCATCTGGAAGCGGCGCAGGTTGCCGAATGTTTCCTTGAGGTCATCGAGCAGGGTGCGCTTCTCTTTGGTTTTGATGACGATGTCGTCAACATATGCTTGCGTATTGCGACCGATTTGGTTGTGCAGGCATTTCTGCATGCACCGCTGGTATGTTGCCCCCACATTCTTCAAGCCGAACGTCATGGTGGTGTAGCAGAACGGTCTGTATGGGGTGATGAAGGCAGTTTTGATCTGGTCGGCCGGGTTCAACGGAATTTGATGGTATCCGGAATAAGCATCGAGGAGGGAAAGGAGGTCGCAGCCGGCCGTGGAGTCGATCACTTGGTCGATTCGCGGCAAGGCGAAAGGGTCCTTGGGGCAGGCCTTGTTGAGACTGGTGTAATCGATACACATCCGCCACTTCCCGTTCTTCTTGAGCACCAGGACTGGATTGGCCAGCCACTCTGGATGCTGTACTTCCATGATAAAACTGGCTGCAAGCAGCCTGCCTATCTCTTCTCCTATTATCTTCCTTCTTTCTTTTGCAAAGCGGCGTAGGGATTGTTTGACCGGCTTCGCGTCTGGCCGGACGTGTAGAGAGTGCTCGGTGAATTCCCTCGGTACACCAGGCATGTCTTTGGGAGACCATGCGAAAATGTCCCGATTCTCACGGAGGAATTCGACGAGCTCGCTTTCCTATTTGGGGTCCAGGTTCGCCCCCCACGGTGACGAACTTGGACTTGTCGTTTTTGTCGAAGTAGATCCTCTTAGTGTCTCGTGCTGACTGGAAACTTGATTCGCCATCCGCCTTGACCGATTCTGGCACCCCTTGTTGCTCTTTGCTGGCCTTGCGCTTGAACTGCCACATCTCCTCATTGCAGACCATGGTCTCGAACACCTTCGCGCTGTCTGTGGCGCAGGCGATGGAACGTTTGTAGTCCCCGGAGATGGTGATGATCCCGCGTGGACCTGGCAGCTTCATCTTGAGGTAAGCGTAGTGCGGCACCGCCATGAACTTGGCGAGCGTTGGCCTTTCTAGAATGCCGTGGTAGGCGCTGGTGTGGTCAACCACCTCGAATAGGACGGATTCGCGGCGGTGGTTGTCCTTGGTGCCGAATATGACGTCAAGCCGGATGTGTCCCATGGAAGAGCCGGCATGCCCTGGGACGATGCCGTGGAAGACTGTCCGGCTTGGCAGTAGGCTGGTCTCGGAGACGCCCAGCTTTCCAAGCGTGTCGCTATAGAGTATGTTAATGCTGCTGCCTCCATCGATGAGGACGCGTGAAAATGTACATGCGCGCTTGGGGTAGATGAGCATGAGCTCCAGGACTAGAGCGTAGCCGCTCGGGTTGGGAATCACCTCTGGGTGGTCGCCGCGGTCCCATGTGAATGCCTCTTCTGACCAGTTGAGGTACTGGGGACGGGAGGAACCACAGCGTTTACTTCCTTGAATCATTCGCGCCGGCTTCGCTTGTCATTGCGCTCGCTGACGAACACGATGTAAGCGGCGTCCGGGTTTTGGCACTCTTCGCGGTCCCTTGGTGGTGGAGGTGGGAGATGTTCCCTACTTTGGTCCTCGCGCTGCCGGTCGTCGCGGTTCCTGTCCTCGCGACGCCTATCGTCGCGCCTCCGATCATCATGTCCGGCTTCATCTGGCGGGGGAGGTGGATCTCGCCGTTCGTACGGTGGTCTTGGACGGTCGAGATTGCACTGTCTAACAGTGTGGTTAGCCGGCCCGTCGCCATGGTTCCGGCATGGCCGGTCGAGCAGAGATTCATAGTTGTTCCTCGCCCTTGTCCAGCGCATGTCGCTGCTTGTCCTCATGCAGCGGTTATCGAAGCCGCCTGCCGGCCTTCCCTCTGTGGTGGCGATGACCTTGGACTCAACGCGGTCGTCGATAGACTTGCGTTTGTCGGATGCGTCAGAATCACGCCGGGTTGATCTTCCTCCCTCCTGGGTTTCCGTCCGGCTTCTGCATGTAGCCGGCCCATCCGTGATGATCCTGCCGGCTTCATCAAGCCGAATTGGATTCGTCATGGCCGCGTCAGCGGTAGCGTATTCATCAGCGATGGCCATGAGGTGCGCCATGGTCTACGGATTCTTCCTTAGGAGCTTGTGCCGGAGTAGCGTCTAATCCCGGCAGCCTTGATTGAAGTACTGGACGGCTTGAGACTCTAGGATTCCCTCGCAGGAATTGCGCAGGCTGGTCCATCGGGTGAGGTAGGCATGATCCGACTCGTCCTCCTTCTGCTTGCACATCGCGAGCAGCTGTGCGTTGCCGGGACGCAAGTAGGTGCCGGTGAAGTTGCGGTTGAACACTTCCTCGAAGTCGAGCCAGCTGTTGACGCTCTCCTTCGGAAGGGTGTTCATCCAAGTTCGTGCCGATCCCTGGAGCATGAGTGGCACGTAGCGCACTGCCACTCGCTTGTTGCCTCCCGCGATGCCGACTGCCATGACGTAGTCGGCAAGCCAGTCCTCTGGCTTCGCGGTGCCATTGTACTTGGGCGTGTCCCTCGGGAGCGTGAATCCCTTCGGGAATTGCTCGGTCCGGATGCGAGGTCCGAAGTAGCGATGAGCGGCGACATCTTCCTCTTCGATGATGCTTGACGTCTTGAGCGAGTCGATGAGTCGTGAGCGTTGTCGCCTGTTTTGGGTCCCAGTGGTCCCAGGCGTTGGTCGATGGTGACCTTGTGGCCGACTCGTTCCTTGATGCTACGGCCGGCTCGTGGCTTGTGGCTCGTGGCTCGTGGCGGTCGCCGTCATCACGTCGCCCAGCCGGATCGCGGCCATGATCTCGAGGGTGTGAACTTGCACTCCTCTCGCGATGAGCTCGTGGCTGCTTGTTCTTCTCCCTGCCGCAGCTTGTAGATGACGCCTCACAGCGTTGCTTGGACTTGCCGGCTGCGTCGTAACCTGGAGGAGGGTCATGTAGCGCCAAGGCCTTGCTCGCAGTGGGCTCGATTTCATGTTGCTGCCGGTTGGCCGTGGCGATGAGCTCTTGAACCCAGCGCATCTGTTGGCGTAGCTCCTCGCCTTGAAGATGAGGAAGTTCTGCAGCTGCCGCCTCTGCGGCCTTCATGTTTTGAGCCGGACAGCTGTACTCCGGTTGGATGATGTCCGAAGGCTCATGCGGCTGGCCAGCACGGTTCATGGCATCGCCGAGGTCTCCTCCTTTACGCCTGACCTCGTTCAGCTTGTCCGTGTTGCCCCTTGCTGGCTCGAAACCATGGATGGTGTTGTACTCGCGCATTGTGGCGTTGAGCCGGCGCTACGTCGAGGCGAAGTGGAGTGCCTTGTCATACATTTGTTGGCGCATCCTCTCAAGCTCGGCCGCTGTCGTAGCCGGATCCACAGCCGGTGCGATGGGAGTGCTCAGTAGCTCGAAGTCTGCCTCGAGGTTGCGCTGGAAGCGAGAATGATCACCAGCCTCGTGAACTGTCCTGGCGGCGCCGTCTCCTGTAGCCACATGTTCGACCATGTGCACCTCGGCGTAGACATTGAGCTTGGCGTTGTCGCGGTCCGCGTTGCCGGAGTCGAGGCGATCGAAGGAGGTGTCGCGGTCGCAGATGCTGGTGTCAAAGGTCGAGGGAGCCAAGCATGAGTAGACCTCCTTCGGGTACTCCTTGGCAGCGACGGCAATGTATACGGGGAAGTTGCCGAAGGTGACGATGACGCCTCCGCTGGCGAAGCCCACGTCGACGAAGCTCTTGGTGTTGTCGATGATGCACCCGATGGAGAGCACGAGGCCGGAGACGACGCGCCGATCATCAACGTTCCGGGATCCCGCGCAGAACATGACTCCGCTCGTCGCTTGCCCCACAGTGGGCTCCAAATGACGTGGTGGATAGCACGTCATACCCATCAGAGATGGGGAAGATTGTGGAGCAAGGCGACGATGGTGCTCGCGCGGGATTGGGTAGCAAGCACGGCAAACACACGCGATGTACCTAGGTTCGGGGCCCTCTGGTGGAGGTAACACCCCTACGTCCTGCCTAGTCTCTTTCTATTGCTTGATCACAAGAACTCGGGTTACAATGGTGCTCCTGGAGCTGTTTATGGAGAAGGCCGGCTTGAGCTACGCAGCCGGCTGGAGGTAGAAGAAGAAGTTGATCGTCTGTCTGTGTACTTGTCCCTCGCAGGGGACTCTAGCCCGCTTTATATAGGCAGCGGGCTAGGGTTTCGGGTTATAAGGAGATTACATGAATGCCCCTATGACATCATCTACAGTACGGTCCGGCTTGAGCTGGATCATCATGGCGTTGTAGAGGAAACGCCCGACAGGGCGTACTGTTCACAGGTGACGGTTGTGTGAAGTTGGCCCATCGGTACGGACTGGTCGGTTGGTGGATCCGGCTGCTCTCAAGCCGGACGGGCGCGTCCTCAAGCCAGACAGGTGTATCCGCCTTGACCCGGCCGGCTTGAACAATCTGGAGAGTGAGCATCTTGAGGGTACCTGGGGGTCATCTCCCCAACACACCGATCTAATAGAACTGAAAAGAAAAGATAAACTTGTGCAAAAAACTAGTGCCTATCCACCTCCTTCGACTCCATCAAAGTGACCACCAAATGGACGGAAGACAAATCATCTCTTAATAATAAATTCTTTTGTCCGAAATATAAGAAGTACAAAGTACGAATTAAAGTACAAAATAAACTAATCAAAAATACAAAGTACAAAAACTATTACGAATTACAAGTACACTAAAAGTCAAAATATAAAAGTACAAGTATTCGAAAACACGAAGTACATAAGTACACTAACCGAATAAACGCTTGTAAAAAATCCCACGTAGAGTACAAAGTCTACTAAACACCGAGATACAAGTACGTTAAAATGAAAATACAAAATATAAGTATACTAAAATCTTTCCGTACTTCCAAGTCTTGTTTTTCCAAATGAGTGAGGTTTGTATTTTCAGGTCTTATATTTCCCAGATGCAATGAGTTTGTACTTGTAGATCTTATACTTACAAATGCAGCGCACTTGTATTTTTGAGTGTAACACTGTTGTACTTCCAAATCTTGTACTTTTAGCTGCAGCTTGTATATACTTTGAGGTCTTGTACTTCAACATGCAACGCGTTTGTACTTACAGGTCTTGTAGTGTAGATGCCGTGCACATGTAATTTCAGGCGCAACGTTGTTGTACTTTCATAGTATGTCTTGTTCCTCCAGGTGCAGCGCGTTTTTATTTTCAGGTGTAGTACATATATCCTAACAACAAGAATTACAAAAAAAAAACAAGAATTAAAAGTGCATTAAACCTGAAGTATCTCAGGAAGTACAAGCATAGTATTTTCCGAAGTACAAAAATAATTTTGTCCAAACCTATCAATGTGGGATCTAGTTTTAAAGATCTCGACATGAGAAACATGAGGGTGAAAATTGTTTGTCATACGGATAAACAATTCTAAACATATTTTATTTTGGAATTTAAATCTCTGAAAAATGCATGTACAATACATCACCAAATGGAATTTACCCCCAAAACTCTTTTGTTGTGGCACTTTTCAAGCATGCCACACGTCATATGTCGAAAATGGAGAGTAAACTAACTGACCTTCGCAAAAGTCGGCATTTTTCTATGGTCAATACTACCTATCTGAGACCGATGGGAAATAATGTTTAAGACTGCTTCGACACTGATAAAATCGTCTCTTTATCTAGTGATTGCAATGTTTGCTGGAAGTGAATGTTCGGAAGGGAAATAAATTGTTCTTCCATTGAAGCGGCATGCTAAGAAATGTATTATTTCACTTTATTGTGAATTTTTATGTTCTATATTTAAAAAATAACAAGATCTAATTTAGTTAATAATGCATTAAACAACACTTTCAATAGGTGAAGAAATTTCTTGATATGGGTTGATTTTTTTTGTAATGTTTGAGACATAAGTACACTATTCGTCAAGTAGCAAAATATTTTCCATATGTCATACGCAAAACTATATTTATACAAGCTTAAAAATACTCAATTCCAAAATTACTGGTCATTTCTAAGAAAAAGTAAGTGTATATCAAAATATATGTAAATGTATTTTAGACAAAAGTTATCAAGCATTTGAAAAAATATGTTCATGAAGTACAAATAGATTGTTTACATATATTTCAAAATGCTGAATGTTTTCAATAAGTACATAAACATACAAATTTGTAATATGTTCAACCAAATCAAGGATGTATTAAATAAAATGTTCATAATACTGTTGAAAAGTGTTCGAGCAGAATTAACTACACTGTTTCGTGCCATACGTAGAACTACCTCATGATACTAATATCTAGTGAAAATAGTCTTCTCTATCAACAAAATATCATGGCTATAACTACACTGTAAGATGTACGTATAACTTAGAACAAAATGTTATGTATTTTCAAAACAAAAGTTCAAGACTTTCAGGAGAAAAAGTTCACCTATCTCGGAATAAATATCCATGTATTGCCGCGTGCATCTACTCAAATCAAGGTGTGCCGAAAAACTGTGGTGGGATGTCCATTGACTCGATACGCGGAAATGCAAAGAAGAATCCTCTAATCAGACAAAACACTACCAAGAGGAGTAGGAACTCCATGTTGGTGTCGACCATTTGCGCCTGCTTTGAACATGGCCTAAGAAGGCACAACATCTAGACCATATGTGGTGCTTCGGATTTTGTAGTTCTAGGCTGTTTCTTCCATACAAATTTCAAATGAAGGAATAGCCATTCACTTTTTCATGATGGTTCTAAATAACTGTTGTCAGAAAAATAAAAAAAGTGAAATTTATTCTCGAGTTTCATACAAAAATCGAAGTCACTGAGACTAGCAATAGTGGGGAGTATTATAAATTAGCATCATGCATATGATATTAGTGTATGATACTACCCATATTAATGCACAATATCATATAGTAGTACCATAGAAACATCTTAATTAATTTATTTGTATAATCTCAGTACAAATATGTGTCCAAAATTTGATTGCAATTAAAATATCTAGTTTTACGTGCTATGATACCGTAATATAGGTTAATATCACTATCATTTATTTCTTAATAATTGTTGTGACACATCCAATTTTTGTCAACATAACATGCATGATACTACTTATGATATCATCATTGTGGTTAACCTGAAACACAAGAGCAAGCTGCACTGATTTGTTTTCTCGTGAAGTTGAACTAAAGATTATGAGGAAAGACTTGCTTGTTGAAGAGAGAGGATTAATGACTTATCTAGAAGGAAACAAAACAACTTATGGACTATCTTGCGTAGCTATCATTTGCATAGCTATTTTGCTCGCCCAACTACCAATGAGATGTATTTTTAGACCCTTGGTCTTTAAATTTAAGAAGTTCCCAAAACTAGCGAGGACATGATGCTATCGATGCAAAACATAGACATGGACTTAATTAACTGGAGTGCAATATCTGTCAGCATCGACTCAAACGTACGTGTGGATTGCTGTCAATGAATTGCTTCGAGGAGCTTCTCTGCTGGTACTTGTTGATTACACATGTTTGGTACTTAGGAAATTATAACACGTGTTTGGTATCTCTGCTATAAGGGTAGTCATGGTGGTGAGTAACATAGAGTAGTAACATACACATATTAATAGGCTATGTTATTCTCTCCATAGTGGATTGTAACACAAATGTGTGGTGTTATGCGAACCTCCATTTATTAGATTTTAGACTCATATTGTCTTGAGAGATGTGATGTTACGGTAACATATTATGTTCTCATAAATCTCTCTTTCTTTATTAATTGCTTGACACATCATCTTTTTTACCTACATGGCACAATCACTACATTCTCTTTTTTTTTTTTTGATGAAAAGGCAGTTTGGCCTGCTTTTCATTTTGATAACTCATACGATACATTTTGAGTTAACATTGTTAAAGTTCAATTTACAATTTTATTCATGATACCGCCTTCACAAAAAACCTCAACTTTGACACAAAAATCAAAAGATAATAAAAATATTAAAATTTTGTTTTGGCAGTCTTATTTACAATGTCAAAACGTCGGCCGGTTAAAATTAGTTTACTTTAACATTTTATAGGTACGTCCTCGGCTCGAAGGTGTCGTGTCATTTATTTATTTTTTGAAGTTAGGTGTACTGCCAGTTTTAACGCTGTTATTTTGTAAATCCCACATTTATCCACAATATTAATCGATTGTTATTCATCAACTACAAAAGAGAGCCAATTAATTGTCCCTACTTTTCATCACTACCACAACAAGGTTGAAGAGCAAATGAAGCAAGGCTTCGTGTCCTTAAGATGCCGGGGTCCGGCGATCTCCATTCCCCATCCGCCTTCTTCCCGACCTCTCCAGCTTTGGCCCGCCACTGGACGCGAGTGTGATCCGCGGCTATAATTTGCAACAGCTGATATTTCGGAGAAACAGCTGCGGTAATTTCCCGAACTGCATATATTTTTCTCCAGAAAGTAGCCATGGCACCATGCATATAATCTTCAATCTTTCTCTTAGTACATTCTGTTTGCAGTGCTTAATTAGGAGAAATGGCCTACGTCCCGACCTCATGGGGGGATAAGTTCCACGCATCCCATGCCCTCCAAGTAGGGTTCACCATCGTTGCTGTGGGAGCCGCCGTGGTGGCAGTGGCGGCCGCGACATACTGCCTCTACATGGAGGGGCGACGTTGGTGGGCAGCCGCGAACCAGCAGCAGCGGGTCCACCCGGTGGAGGCGGAGGTCTACAACGCCGCCGTCGCTGCTCCAGCTGCCCCGGTGGCTGACGCCGGCGTGGGCGCCGGCGCCGGAGCCGGTGCTTGATTGTCAGGTATGTGTCAGTGTTCCTCCTGAAGAAATCGCATTCTCTGGTCAACTGATTCTCTGTGCGCCGTTTGCTGCTATTTAGATATCCAAATGACCTCGTTTAGAGAGAGAGAGTTCAGAGAGGAACATTTGCCTCCTGAAGAACATTCGGTTTTATGCAGGGTTCTTTAGAGAGAGAGTTCAGAGAGGAACAAGGAGAAGCAAGAAAATTGGTGTATATCCAGTTTCCCCGCCTGCTTGATATGTGGATCCTGATTACTCGTGGTCTGTGACTTGTGAAGACCCTAAGTGCCCCTGATCAAGAGTATTGTTTGTTACAGTTTCATGGTGTACATACCTTCAAATGCTCTGCATGCATTTCTGTGTATGCATGAACTTGTGAATAATCTATGACCATTGATGGATGTCAATACTTTGTTACAAAGCACGATCACAGGCAGAACACTGACCAACCGCTTTATAGTGACCTTATGTAGCTATGAAGCAGTCATCTCTTCGAAAATCACAATAATCATAGATTATCAAATTTCTATCTAAAGAAAGAGTTGAACTCTTCAAAAGGAAAGGAAAATCACACAAACACTGCAAGAGTATAACCATGCTGAAATGAACTGCAAGAGTATACAAATTTAATTATTAATTGCATTATATGATGCCAAATAAATACTTTTACAGCTCCTAAAACCAGCAAGTGAACCGGTAAGCAGGCCTCTGAACCGGCGCATCGATAGAATGGACACTGTGGTCTCCAGTTTACAGTACTCAGGTAAAAACAAGAAACTTGAAACATATTTGAAGAGAACAGACAAAAAGGATATATAATAGTAATCAATTTTAAAGGCTCCATTCCATCTTCATGATATCAAACTGAAACACTACACCAAATAGACATGTGAGCATATGGACTCTAACCACAGGACGTTTGACCAATGGAACTTTGTCAGATAAAGGAAAATATAAAAAAGAAATAAATAAAGTAAAGTAATAACCTTATATATGTCAAACCAGTATGTATGTTTCACAGGATACATTACTCAAACAAGACGAAATCGGGCTGTGTAGAACAACAAGAGAATTATATCAACTTGTTTGAGGAAAATACAGTAAAGAAAACAGAGGACATGTTACCTGAACCGGTGTAAAATTTAGCTACCAAGCTTTTGGTTAACATACATCTATAAAAGCATAGTTGTGAAAGTACATTCAGCTATCCGATGCATAAGTAATGTCTTAACTACAAAATAACATTCTCATGTGTAACTAGTGTTTGGCAAAAAAAAAAAAAAAAAAAAAAAAAAAAAAAAACTGTCCAGTGCACATGTGGATGGTCAGTTCGATACACAATGACACTGCAGGACAATCGTTGTAAAAAGATTTAAGGAATCAGTATACGTGAATCGTCCAAAGATTCCATTGGAACAAAGAGACCTCGAATTGAAACTGAAAGAGAACTCACCAAAGATGGTTCAACTCCAACAAAGTTTGTGGCATTCTTCTGCAGGTTCCACCTCCCGGTCGAGAAGGTAGTTCTTAAGCAATGTAGGCATGTTGCACCCTAGTTACCGCGTACAACTAAAGCTGCATCAGACGTGAGACGTGCAACAATGGACCACAGAGACGTTTGGCATGTATGTGGGACGAAAATTCTGCATTACGAGTCGTTTTTAGAAAAAACAGCGAGATTAGTGAAGTCGTTTCCCATAAATAAAAGTCATGACACACATACTGTATTGAGAAAATGACTTTATTTGTTAAACCTCATAATGGACAGATAGTGCACACATAGTCACGTTCTCTCGTTTTGGACCGAACTTTCTGAGTGGAGATCGAGAATTTGCACAATTGGCAAGGCATAAGCAAGGGTTTTCACCAGATCCAGTTGGGCAATTAATACTCGAGGCTTGGTGCGCCTCCTGTTTTCAGTCGATGCATTCGGCACACCACAGTTTGTGTAAGTTAAAGTTTCTTCTGAGTTCTGAAACTAGATATGTGCTGTTCAAGAAAAAGAAACTAGATATGTGTAATGTGTCGCCTGCCTGATGAAAAAGGTAAGACCGTGACAGGCATGCTCACCGGAGAAAGGGAGACTAAATATTGTAAAATTATGCGTATACAAAACAGGGATAGTGATAAACTAGCGGCCAACCCTGATGTGATCTCTTGGAATCTTGAGGCCTCTGGCCGCTTCTCGGTTAAAACCCTGTATCTAAAGCTTTCCAGGTGGCGGGCATGACGATCTGCCGTGGCTACGGCTACTCCCTGTGGAGGGCTAGTGCTCGCATCAAGGCGAAGCGCAAGGCAGCGCTGGTGATAAAGGCGGCGGAGAAGATGGTTTGCCGCAACCTCGACATCGTCAAGGATGGTTTGCCGCAAACAAACATCAGTTACTATGACATAATGCAAGTTTCAAAGTGCATGGTGCTCCACTTTCGAAGTTACCTAATGCAGCTTGGAACATTTGAAGCTTGCTGTCGGTTAATTATGTATAGCTCAGTTGCTAGTGCGGCATATAAAACGAGGTGGACTCCTTAGTATTCACATCCATCAATGGATATAGATTATTCACAAGTTCATGCATAAACCGAAATACAAGCAGCATTTGAAGGTATGTACACCATGAAACTGTAACAAACAATATCAAAGCCCATTTACTTTGTGATCCAACTACTCAAACACATTGCAATCTTTCTGGTTTTTATCTCTCCTACTATCTACACTGCCCCTTGGTTTCTCCCGCCGGTCAGTGTTCTGCCTGTGATCGTGCTTAACCTAATTTTTCCCTCGCGTTCGTGTTCCTTGAACTCTCCAACATTCAGATCCTGTTTTGAGATCTGATGGACCTGGGGTTCCTGGAGATTCATCTTTGAGTGGTTGTGACTTCTTTATGGCTGTGACAAACTTCTTTAACCCACCCCACAGAGGTTCATACTACTTTGGAGAGTTCCCACAGTGCTCTCCCAGGAGAATAGTCTATAACAACATCACCTGTACATGCAGATGAACTAGGTTTATAGTGACCTTATGTAGCTATGAAGCAGTCATCTCTTTGAAAAATCACAATATCAGAGATTATCAAATTTCTAACTAAAGAATGAGTTGAACTCTTCAAAAGGAAAGGACAATCACACAAACACTGCAAGACTATAACCGTGCTGAAATAAACTCAAAGCACTTTACATACAAATTTAATTATTAATTGCATTATATGATGCCAAATAAATACTTTTACAGCTCCTAAAATCGGCAAGTGAACTGGTAAACCGACCTGCACATTGATAGAATGAACACTGTGGTCTCCAGTTCACAATACTCGGGTAAAAACAAGAAACTTGAATAATATTTGATTTAGAGAAAAAAGATATATAATAGTAATCAATTGTAAAGGCTCCATTCCATCCTCATGATAGCAAACTGAAACACTACACCAAATAGAAATGTGAGCATATGGACTTTAACACCTCTAGGAAATCTTGCTGTCGGTAGGATATTCACATGGATTACTAACCACAGGACGTTTGACCAATGGAACTTTGTCAGATAAGGGAAAATATAAAATTGAAATAAACAAATTAAAGTAATAACCTTATATATGTCAAACCAGTATGTATGTTTCACAGGATACATTACTCTCAAACAGGACGAAATCTAGAACAACAAGAGAATTATATCAACTTGTTTGAGGAAAATACAGTAACAAAACAGAGGACATGTCCGATTGTCTCAAATAGAGGACAATCAACTGTGAACACAACAACAGAAAGAAAGCGACACATCGAACCTCAAATAGAACATGTTACCTAAACCAGTGTCAAATTCAATAGCTACCAAGCTTTTGGGTTAACCTACATCTATAAAAGCATAGTTGTGAAAGTACATTCAGCTATCCGATGCATAAATAATGTCTTAACTACAAATTAACATTCATCTGTAACTAGTGTTTGGCAAATGTTTTTTTTTGTTTGTCCAGTGCACATGTGGATGATTTTTTTTTGAAACGAGGCAAAAGCTTTGCCTTTATATTGATATAGAAGAAGCAAACATGACACGGCCTAGGCCAAAGTAAAACACCAACAAAAAGGGGCGTACTAATACAAGAAAAGCATCCCCACATGGATAAAGATCAGCCAATCCCGTCTACTTTCTCAGAAAGATAGATCGTCATATCTTCAAGAAGCGGTCAAGAGAGCCAGTTGCTTGGCCCCAGCCAGGATCCAGTTCTTACTTTCGTCCTTTTTCTTCTGCACCAGGGTGGATGGCATCATCGATTTGTTATTGAAAACACGTTCATTTCTCTCCTTCCAAATCTCCCAAGCGATCAGGGTGATGGCGGTATTGAGACCCATGGGGAAAGCAGTGGGCGTTCGGGAGGCCGCCTGCAAATATTGAAGCACCGTTCCGCGTCCAGAGCCCACGCAAATTGGGAGAGACGGACAAGACAACCATGACGCTGCGGCCTGCCAGACCCTCTTTGAGAACCGACACTCGAAGATGATGTGTCGGGCAGTCTCCGGCTGACAATTGCATAGCTTGCAGACGGGCTAGTGAGGCCAGCCCCTTATGGCGAGGCGATCCGAAGTCCACAGGTGGTTTTGCACCGCCAACCAAGCGAAGAAACGACATTTTGGCAGGGCCCATGGCTTCCACACAATGGGAGAGAAGGAGCACGGGACGGCACCCGTAAACTGAGCTTTGTAGGCAGACCCTGCAGTGTAAACCCCACTCTCTGTGAGGGTCCAGGTGATTGTGTCAGGCATGTTGTCGGAAAGAGCCACGTCCTCGAGGGGCTCCCAAAGAGCGATGAATTGGGCAAAGTGGTCAACCGTGAAGGCAGCAACGTCGATGTCTGCCACCCACCTATTATCGGCCAACGCATCCCGCACACATCTGTTCTTTCGCCTGGCTGCATTGAAGATGAGGGGGGCCACGGACCTGGGCAGGGCGCCATTTATCCATGGGGAAGTCCAGAAACCGCACGGGTGCCATCACCCACAGTGACCTTGGTTGCGGCGTTGAAGAGATCGCGGTCTTGTTGATCATTCTGAGTGTCAAGTCAAACCCAAGGCTTATCAGGTGCAGTCCATTCAAACCACAGCCAAAGCAGTCTCAACGCTCTGGCGAATTTTTCCAAGTCCAGGATCCCAAGCCTAGCAATGCTCTTTGGACGACACACCTTTTGCCACGCCACCTTGCATTTGCCTCCACTAACGCTAGCACTGCAGTCCCATAGCATTCCCCTCCTAATCTTGTCAAGAGATTTTAACGTGAGCTTGATGGCCGTAAGCAGGAAAATTTGCATAGAGGTCAGCACTGACTTGACAAGGGACATGCATCCATCACGGTTTAGAAACTTGCTCTTCCACGGGTTCAGGCGCGAAGCCATCTTGTCGATGTAGGGTTGCAGGTCGGCACGCCGAAGCCGGCCCAAAGAAAGGGGAAGTCCCAAGTACTGAAGAGGGAACTGGACCGAGGCCGCAGGGAAGTTAGCGAGGATGGTGGTAAGGTCAAGCCCCTCACATCTTATGGCAGCCACTGAGCTCTTCGTGGCGTTTGTGACCAGCCCCAACACCTCACCAAAATTTTGCAGCAGAGTTGCGAGGAAAATAATAGCATCATCAGCATATAGAGAAATGCGGGCCTTGATCGCTCTGTCTAGCAGCGGTTGAAGCAGACCATTCTCCATGGCAAGCTCGAGGACCCGTTGCAATGGGTCAATGGCGAAGTCGAAGAGCAGCGGTGATAGCGGGTTCCCCTGCCTGAGACCCCTACCATGGAGGATGTCCAGACCAGGGATGCCATTCAGAAGAACGCGCGACGTGGAGGTCGTGAAAAGAAGGGCAGCCCAAGCGCGAAAGCGAGACGGGAAGCCCCTTTTCTGCAGAACATCAAGAATGTAGTCCCACCGCACAGAGACGAAGGCCTTGGCAATGTCAAGCTTGAACAACAAGGTCGGTTTGTGATTCTGATGCAGACGGCGAGCCGCATTTCTGACGTAAAGGAAGTTGTCATGAATGCTCCTGGATTTTATGAAGGCACTTTGACTCGTCGAAATGAGGTCATTCATCCGTGGACGCAATCTTAGTGCCATAGCCTTGGCGATGATCTTCGGGATCACATGGATGAGACTAATGGGCCTAAAATCAGAGATGGAGTCCGGCCCTCAATTTTTGGCAGCAGGGCAATGTTTGCCGTGTTCATGATGTTGAAGTTGTTTACTGAGAGCTCAGAGAAGGCATCGATGGCCCACATGATATATCTTCCTTGATTATGTGCCAGCAAGAGCGAAAAAACGCGATAGTGTAGCCATCCGGGCCAGGGGCTTTATCCAGCGGCATGTCATCAATTGCCCCCTTTATATCCATCCCGGAGAAGGGCAGCCCCAGGATTTCCAGGCCTTCAGCAGCAGGGTTCATCAAGAGGAGGACTTAATGATTATTCGTTCGTCGGAACCAGAAGTAAAAATTGTTGTGGATAGGGATCCTGTAAAAACATCTTTTTCCAGTTGAAATCCAGCGAGCGCGGTTCGGGGGGGGGGGGGGGGGGCTAGAATTCCCGAGAAAAACTCATGGATGTGGTTTGCTTTCTCCTCGTGGGATGTGACCCATCCCTCTCCCTTTTTTAGGCGCATAATGTTGTTCTTGCGATGACGTGAGTTTACTCGCAGATGGAAGAACTTAGTGTTCGCGTCCCCCTCACGGAGGAAGGAGATTCTTGATGCTTGCCTCTTTCGGGTGTGCTCCAGAGCCGCGAGACCCATGACCCGATGCTTAAGAGCGGTGAGAAGATTCCTCTCAACCTCGGTGAGTGGGCGCGATTCCTGGGCCATATCGAGCACGAGGATGACCTCAAGAGCCAATAGTAGCTGCAGCTTGTGGTTGGAGAAAAGCCCTTTGCTCCAGGCTCTTAGTTTCTCAGTTCGATACGCAATGACACTGCAGGACAATCGTTGTAGAAAAGTGAGGAATCAATATACGTGAATAAAAGGCCCCCGCGTCGCTCTGACCTAGGGCGACACGGGCGGCACCCTGCACGCCGGCCGCCGCCACTCTCACCCACAGCCCCCCTCCCTCGCCGCCGCCGGAGGTCGTCGCCGGGCAAAGCTCGTGTGGTGACGGCGGCAGCGGGGCATTGCTCTCGCGCGCGTGCATCTAGTGCTCACCTTGGAGGATGGATGCGTGCTGGTCTGCTGGAGGCGGCGGCGGTCTTCGGCTCGGCAGCAGGCTACAGGATTCGGAGGAGGGGGTGGTGTGGTGTGGCTGGCGGTGGCGTCGGCCTTCGACGCAGCTGCAGACGGCGGTGGTGCTAGCCGGGCCCGATCTGGGTCCTGGATGGGCCGGGCGGGCCGCAGCAATCCGCACCGGTGCGGCGCGCCAATTCCAGGAGCTAGGCGCGTGGATGGAGGTTGTTGCTCGTGCCGGCGTGCACGAGGCCGACCTGGTCGCGGATGGGCTGGTTCACGCGGGGAGTGGGCGCTGGCGTCGGGGGGAGCTCCTGCGGGCTCCGGAGCGGCGGCTCTGGGCAAGGTGGCGGAGCTGCTGCTGCGGTGGAGGCCGCGTGGCGCGACAGTGATGAAGGCTGCGTGTAGTTGGTGCGTCGAGCTGTGCAGCGTTGCCTGCTCGGAGGCGCGGCTCGGAGGCGCGAGGAGGTGGTTCTGTCACAGTGCTAGTTCGGTGGACTGGCCGGTCTCGCGGCGCGGGCAGGCACGGGGCGTTCGTCGAGTGAAAGCTCTGCTCCGGGTGTTGCCGAGCAGGCGGTGGCGACACCTCCGGGCGCTGTTTCCCTCCTTGGAGGCACCGTCGAGACGCGATGCTTGCCTTCTGCCCGTGCCACTTCGGGGGAAACCCTAGATCTTTCGGGATCGGGCGATGGTGGCGTCCTGCGTCACGCTCCCCCCTGGGGGCATCGTTCTTGAAGTGTGACCGGCCGGAGGGATCTGTGGTTGCAGGAGGTGGTGGTGGCGAGAGTGTCGAGGGCAGCAGTGGCTATCTTTTAGGCCGGGGCGGTGGCCCCGGATTTTGGTACGGCGGCCGTGGTCTGCGAGCAGCTCTCCCTGGGCAGCTTGGGCTGCGGGTGGCTGAGTCGTGCGGCGTCGTGGCTCGGATGCGAGCAGTGCTATGTCGGGACGGCGGTCCCGGAAGGTGGTGCTGGCGGCGAGGCTGTTGGGGCTACTGGGGCAGCGACAGCAGCGTTTGCCTTTTAGGCCGGGGCGGCGGCCCCGGATGTTGGTACGGCGGCCGTGGTCTGCGAGCGGTTCCCCTTGTGCAGCTTGGGCTGCGGGTGGCCGAGTCGTGCGGCGTCGTGGCTCGAGTGCGAGCGGTGGTACGTCGGGATGGCGGTCCCGGAAGGTGGTGTTGGCGGTCTGCTCGGCGTGGCGGAACAGCTGGATGTCGGGGCGGCGGCCTCGAGTGATGTATGTCGTGTGCGTAGACAGGGTGGTTGTGTTCCCTCGCGACGGTCGTTTTCCATGACGGCCGTTGAGGGTGTTGTACCGGGTTTAGGCCCACTTTTTCTTAATTAATGAAAATGGCAAGTCTTTTGCCTCGTTTCAAAAAAAAAAAAAAGTATACGTGAATCGTCCAAAAATTCCATTGGAACAAAGAGACCTTGTATTGAAACTGAAAGAGAACTCACCAAAGAAGGTTCAACTCCAACAAAGTTTGTGGCATTCTTCAATATGTTCTATCTCCCGGTCATAAAGGTAGCCGCCGAGGATGCGAGATGTGCCACGGGCCGGTACAGAACCAGAGGGGAGGCCGTGGTGGTTTCGACCGGAGGAGGTGACTGGTACATCTCTGCAGGTTGCAGCAGCATTGCCGCTGCGGTGGAGGACGTGAGGGGTGGTCCAGCTCCGTGCTAGGCGACCCCCTCGAGACCCAACCTGCAGGGCGAATACGACACTGCCCCCTTGTCGTTGCTATCCACATCCTAATATTCTTCGATTTCCTTCCTCATCTCTTGGTTGTTTCTCAGATCGCTCCATCGTTTCGCATTCCGAGACCTCGTGTACTGTTCCAGCACTCTGCACGCTGAGACAATCTCCAAATATCATTCGCACATCTGCAACAATAGCATACATTCCGACAGCAAATTACCTGTTGATGCTCCCACCATTCTGCATAGTCGGGCCTTCTTATCACTTTTTGGCTACCAGGAGCCAGCATTCCTTCATTGTACTTTTTGCGTTGATCATCCGATGAAGTGGATGCAACCAATATCATCGAACTTGTTCAAAAGACTTAGTTAACCCTGCCTTCCTTAGATTAGCCTTTTATGTGGGGCAAGCACCAAAGGTGAGCATGCATGGTACAAGCTAAGGAGCCTCTCCAAAGGTATTAATTAGCAAACAGATGCATATATTTCCCAGGAGATCCTGATGGGGAGCCGTCGGCTCACTTTTTGTCATAGTAGAGAGGTTGAAGAGCGTAGAACAGTAATCCCATCACGCCATCCCAGCGACAATTAACGAATGTGGTGGGTGATGAGTACGGGCAGTTAACGTGTTAGTGAACTAGAAGTATACCCCGCGCGTTGCAGCGGAATCCTTTTAAAACTATACTGCCTAAATAAAGGGTATGAAAAGTATGATACAATAATTTTTCTAAAAGAACATACAAAATTTAATTTGTCATTAACACGAAATATGTATATGTGTATTAAAAATTATTAGCATGGACAACTAAATAATTGAAAAGATGGCTGATGTGGAGTTTGCATGTATTTATTAATAAATATTACTAAAGATGACATGGATAATTGATTGGCTAAGAGGATAGATGGGGTGGATAGCTTGCATGTTGAGATAGAAAATAATAACTGCATGTTACGAGAATCTATTTAGAAAATTATATTTTAAATAAAAAGGTATGAAAAATATGATACATTAAATTGTCTATACGAATATACAAAATCCAGTTTGTCATAGTCGACGTATTAAATTTATTCGACACAAAATATGTGTGTATAAAAAATTATTAGCATGTAAAATTAAATAATTAAAAAGATTGATTATGTGGATTTTGCATACAAAAATTAATAAATATTAGTGGAGGTGACATGGATAATTGATAAAATATATAATTAAAAAGATTGATGATATGGATTTTGCATACAAAGATTAATAAATATTAGTGGAGGTGACATGGATAATTAATAGACTAAGAGAGTGGATGATGTGGATAGCTTGCATGTTGAGATAGAAAAATCATAAATAAAATTAGTGGGGTTTTGCAGGTATAGATTAGCCCTGCCGAATCGATGGTGCGACCCTCGTTCCTGTCCTGACGACAAGTTTCCCGCCCAATAAATACCCCATATTCTCCTCTGTATTCACCCGTATTCCTAATTCTGTTTTACTATAAGCCAACAAAAGGGACGGGGCTTGCCTGCGCCCCCGTCTTTGCGCCCATCGGTACGCCGCATCCATCTAACGGCCCGGCCACGTGTTTTCTTCCCCCACCTCTTTTTACTTTCAACAAAAAAGCATCGCGATTAACTAGCGCGCAACGCCGCCTCAGCCCGTTCATCGGCTAGTTCGCCCCTACCCTACGGTCGACATTGCCAAGAATGTGAACCTGGTCGGGCAGCTCTTTTTTTTTTTGAACAAAACATAGGCGCCAGAGGCGCCAAATTTCATTCAGCTCAGCTGCATCTTACAGCAACAATTACAATGTCCTGGAAAGAAATAGATTGTAGAGTTGAAAGTACAGGGCATTCATTCTGATTATGAGCTGAACTAGAGCATCTGAAGATAGGCTGATCTAGGCTTTGCCTAAGCACCTGTGCTGCGCAATTGTGTGCTGTTTGGTTGTAATCCCTAGAGACGTGGAATGTCAGAGATTTCAAACTAGAAGTGACGTGATAGAAATCTGCCAGAATTGCTCTAGCATTCCATTGCAGAAGAGGTTGATCCATTTTTCTTGCTGCAGCTACCTTGGCGAGAGTCTGGTTGTCTGTAATGAAGACCGGTTCCTGTATGATGAATACCTGTGCAAGTTTTGCCGCGAAGAGTAAAGCCTTTGCTTCAGCCTGAAAAACTGTCAGTTCATTAGGTGCTGCAGCCTGAATTTTTATGTCGTATCTTTGCTGGTACGAGTTGTCTCTGATGTGAACTCCTATCCCTGTCACTTCGCTCCCTTCTCTTCCCGGTACTTTCCTGCATCTCCACGCTGCATCTGCAAAAATAATGATGTCTTTGGGGAAAAAATCAGGTGTTAACGTGGATCCTTGGTGAGGGCTTTGTTCCTGCTCAGGAGTCAGAAGTCTGTGATTATGAACCTGCAATCGTGAGTTCTTTTTTCCGTGTGCATTGGCAGCGGTAGGTGTATCTAGTTCAAGATTATTCAGTAAAGCTTGAGAATTAATGAAGATATGATAAGGTTGCTGGTTCTTTCTTTGGAAAAGAAAATCATTTCTAGATTTCCAGATGCACCACATGTAAGTGAAGACATTGCGAATAGATGAGCAAGGATGATTCATAGTAAGCAAAGTGGTTATAATATCTGTTACGGAATTGCAATGGTTTACAATTTCTTCCATTCTTAAGTACCAAGGTGCAGTGAACCAAGCAGCTTTGACAAAGGGACAAGTAAAGAACAGATGTACCTCGTCTTCTTGCATTCCGCATCTGTAGCAAGTTTTCTGAATGTGCTTTGAAAATCTTCCCGCTCTTGCCCCAGTTGGAAGTGATTTCTGAAGAACTCTCCAGGCAAACATTTGAACTCTTGGTAAGATGTCTTTGCTCTTCCAAACCTGATTTAACATCTGTAGAACTTGTTGGGAGGGCCTTTCTGGTTGCTGTTCCTGCTCCTGTTCATACATGGTTTGAAGACATACATAGTAGGCAGATTTTGCATTGCATTTACCATCACGGGTTAGTTTCCAACATAAGAGGTCTGGGTCTTCTGCATTAATAATCGGAGTTTGCTTAATAGCCGCAGCTGCTAAAGGAGTGAAAAGAGTGTCAATTAGGCCATTATTCCAAGATTTACTGTTTGGGTTCCAAAGGTCTTTGACTAATGCCGGGTAATTAAAACCAGTGGGTTGGATTATTAAATCTTCATAAATCGTGGCCCAAGAAGAGTACCATGGAGTATTCCAAATGGAAATGTTGCCTTGGGCTATCTGATAAAAGGTATGAGCTTTGAGAATGGGGAGAACCTTAAGGACAGAAGTCCAAAAAGATGACAACTATGACAGTGAGCAGGTTTCAGCAATTTCTGCACCTCTATTTTTGCATCAGTTTCAAGAAAACGAAAATATTTTTGTTCTTTTTTATTTTAAGATGCATAAAGTAAATAACTAGAAGTAAATTAGCAAAAACAAACAAATAAAATCTTTTTGTGTTTTGTGATTTTAAAAACAAGAAACTAAAACATAACAAGATAAAGATGATATAAAACAACGAAGTGGAAAGGGAGAGAAATACTCCCCCAAGCTTGCGATCAAGCTAGTATGCCGGTGGGTAACCGTACCCACCACTTCCATCTCAAGAAAAATAACCATATTGGTTCCCTTGCATTCCTGGATTTTGAGGCTCCACTTGGGGTTGCACCTCCTTCACGGTCCATCTTCCGGTAGTCCTGTCAAAAAGGTTAGCACAGGGGAGTCTAATGGACACACTTTGTCCATTAGAACTCTTATAGCTATACAAATAATAATTCCCGTGCCTTTCACTCATTTCCATGTGACAGAGTAAAGCAAAATCTAGTAATGTAGACTCTCTCACTAGTCTACCCATGTTATCATCAAAACCCCTCTCTTCCTTAATGTATTCATAAACTAAAGTAGCAATGGCACCAGCATATATAGGAGTTTCATCAGTGTTGTTTCTACTCACAACCGAGTGTAAAGATCTAGCAAGGATTACTCCCAAGTTGTAAGCACATGGTGTGTTCTCTTTTGCAAATTTTAGTAAATAAATCATAGGTCCTGTGCAAGCAGAAGTATTATCCCTAGCAAGAAATCCTCTTGCTAGGAACAAAGCAAAGTATCTCAAACCGGGGTGTTGTATGTGAGTGAATTTACCCCTATTGAGTCTCTTAGGAACACGTACAGAAATGCTATGCCAAAAATTAACAAGTTCATGATTCGTATCCGCACGGGTCTCATCCCAACTACCCGTATTCTGCACACGAATGGCCTTGCAGAACTCATCTAGTGACATCACTAGGCACTGCCCTCTCATACTAAATTTAACAACAAAGGTAGGAGGTGGTGGTGGCTTACTTTTCTTGCTATACTTGTAGCTTTCCGGCCCCTCAAACCTGAATGTAGAGAGGAATTCCCGTGAGAGTTCCTCGTATGTCTCCCTTGGATGTTGGGTGAACTCTAGTAGCCCAGTTGCAGCGGCAAAGGCGTTGAAGTCTTCTCCTATTCCCCAATGATCAAGAACCACGGGTTCTTGCCACTTGGTTGCATGAATCCGCAACCTCTCTCCCGCATACACCTGATACCCACAAGTATAGGGGATCGTTGAAGTCTTCGATGTGTAAGTATAGTATCGATCCCACGAGGAGTAGAAGGTATAAGTATTTATCCTTTCAAATAAGAGTGCCACTTCCCTTATTATCTATGCACTAGACAAACTAAAATGATTAAATGATGCAAGTGTTTTTGGGTTTTTGGTGTATAGATTGCAAAAAAGTAAAATGCTAAGAATGCAATATGACAAGTGAAAGCTTTTAAAGAGAGAAAGCCCAATCCTCTATGCAGCAAGAGGACAAGCTCAAGTGTGTGTTTCTTATAGGTGGAGAGGGTTCCCAAGGGCTACCTAGACTTCATGGCATAAATATTTCTAAAACAACAAGGTAAACATTTTGTCAAGTTTTAATCTTCTTTGGACGGAGCCATAATTAGGAATAGCTAATAAATAAACTAAACCTCTTATGATGGATCATGTGGTCAAGTAAATGACTAGACAAGAGTTATTAAGACATAAAGTCCCACCATAGCATTAATCTTTAAGGTCCCCGATATTAATACCCCATAAAGTAACTTCATGATTCGGTCTCAGGTTTACTTGTCCCCCTAAGTCCTCCTCAATTCATCACATTATGGTGTTCTCCTATGAGCCCATATAGGTGAAGTGATATGCAGTCGACGTTCGCACAACACCATCATAGAATCACATCAAAGATAAGAACTAGACAAAATACCAACACATGTCATATATAAATCATTGCCAATTCATCCTATGCCCCCAGGAACATGAGAGAACTACTCACAACACCAAGACATGATATGATTCAGTGGTACAAGTGATACAACACAATCTGAAATTATGATCTCCCCACAAAACAATGACAAGTAGCAATTCACAAACATGTAAAATAGCACTTAGACAATAGCTAGGGATCAACCAATCTCAAACTATGAGGGGGATGAAGTGGATCACGAAGATGGTGATGGAGATGGTGATGGATATGGTGCTGGTCTTGGCGGTGGTGTTGATGGAGACTCCGGAGGGGGGATGGAGAAGACCTCCGGAGGTGATTCCGGCGGCGTTTCCCCCCTCCGATCTTCTCCAGTGGCAGCCTTCTGTCTCTCTGTTTCTAGTTTGGTGTTTCTCCGCCGCCTCCTCTGGAAAAACATCGGGGGACCTCTTATATAGTCGTTTTTAGGTCACGAGGATGCTTAGGGGCGAAGGATCGATGCAATTGGGGCCACGAGGGCCAATTGGGGTAGGCCCACGCGGCCAGGTACAGGGGCCGCGTGGGACCCTCCCTTTTGGTCTCCCGGCCTCCATTCGTTGACTTCTTTCGCTCCAAAATCTTGTCCTTCCAAAATAATGACCCCCCTAAATTTATAGCTCATTATGACGTCGTTAAGGTCCTGAAACAATTAAAGAAAGAAAAAGGGGGTTTTCTGCCTTCGCAGGATTAATTCCATAAAAAGGGTAAATCATTATATATTATCAAAAATCATTAAATAACAGTAATATAACCCTTATATGATGCAAATATGATTGGAATATAACAATTATAGTGCAAATTTCATGTATGCATTTTAGATGCATCAACATCCCCAAGCTTAACTCATGCTCGTCCTCGAGTATGAAAGTGATAAAACTAACATGAACTTTGCAATATAATAAAGACATGGATATAAAAGATGATTGCTACTGCTACATAAAGTCAAATGATTCATTATTTCAAAGAAGTAGCAATGTGCAAACAATTTATAAAGTGATATCAAGTATCCAATGCAAAGATGATCAATGATAGTTCACAAAGTGCAACATAAAAGATAGTACTATGGACATTCTTACTTTTGCATACTTGAGGTCCATAGAGTGTGGTGAAAATCTGAATATAAAAGGTGGACACTTTGGAAAAAAATGTATAATTAAGTAGAGGTAAAGCATGTATGAGTTTCATCTATCCTCCAAAATATTCTTCTTAAGTTATTGATTGCAATGGGAATACTTGGTGTAAAGCTTTCATTCCCCCATCATAGCATCTTGAATGATTAAAGTTAAATGTGAAAGCAAATATGAGTAGTGGCCTTGATAAAGTAAAGGTTAGATGTCTCATGCCCCTTGAATACAAGTAACTACACCATGATTACTCAACTTGGGAAACAAAGCAAGTTTAAGTTATCTATCATTGTAAGTAATAATGGTATCATCAAGAGTCTCTTCTGGGGTACCTCTTGTCCCATGATATGGATCAAGCCCACATCAAAACAACAAGACAAACAAACATAATGAACAATCTCAAGACCCTTTTTATTTACCACTTGTTATAGCTTTTTATTGTAGGGTGTATCCTAGAGAGTTCAAATTTGCATGTAAGTAAATTTCCATCATGAATGATGCATGGCTTAGATTAGCGGCCCAGGTTTCTCTCTAACCATTTATACAAACTCATTTAAACTTAACTCTATCCCCACATTATTTCGTCATGATAGGCATCCATAAACAAAAGTACATGATATCAACTAAACAAATGATGGAACATGTTGAAAGCTTTGCATGTGACAACACATATGGGCTAACTACCAACCTTAAACATTTATCAAGCCACTATCTTCATAATATTAATCACAATGGTTCATCTTTATTGAATACAATAAAAGTAAAGTGTGCATCAAGTTCGCGAGAGCTTTTAACCATCTTTTCCCCTTACAGTAAATAACATCATCATTTTCATTTAGAGGTATAGATAACACAAATAACATGAAAAACATACTTGGATAGCATAAAGCTAATAGGTAGATATGGTGGACTCACTGGAAAAACTTGGGTGGAAGGTGTTGGAAACAAGTTTTTACTTGTTGAAATTTTTGGGCTAGCAAAAGGGAGAAAGATGACCATAGATGCATGCATGAGTGTCCATAGAACTAACTAATTCATGTCAAACAAGGTGAAATAACATACAGCATCAAAACATGAATAAAAGATTGCTCATGATAAACATTTGCAAATTATTACTCATAAAGAAGCTCATAAATCATGCAACTATATGTGTCATTAAAAATCAACTTAGACATCCCTTTTCTCATTACAATAAAAGCATCCAAGATATTTCAACCCAAATTTCCAGTAGAATACTCATATATAAAAGATAGTGTGGTGGTCTCACAAAACAAAAATCAAAGCAAAACAAACAAAAAGACGCACCAAGTTTATATGATAAAGTGCATTGATAGAAAAACAGGAGTTGGACGTGTGCAAACCGAGAGTGTTTTGGTTCAGTGGGGATGTTCACACCCCCAAGCTTATGTTTTTCACCATCCTTGGATAACTCATGGTGCATCTCCTCCAATCCCTGTGAAAAAAACTTCAAAACATAATTTCTCCCATTTCTTTTCTGTGGGGTGATATTAGTAGAGATAAATAAACAAGTTTCTTGCTGCATATAATCCATGGACTAAAATTCATATGAATGATCTGAGAGTGTATAATGTTGTATGCCTACTCATAAACAATTGGATCAACTCAAAAGTTCAAACTATGCATAAAACAATATGAGTCAGAATCTGTCCAGAAAAACAGCAGCAGGAAAACGTATTTTTCTGTCCTACTTAAACTTGTCTAAAAATTCTGAAAAACTTCAGGCATACATAGGATGAAAAGTTGTAGTTACAGTAAAAATTTCAGCTCATTCAGAGTTACATAATAGAAAATAAAAATCAAACCGTGCACAGACTCCGTGCAGGAATAAAATCTCCGAATAGAAATAGCAACTTTTTCAAACCAAAATGGGTAAACTTGGCACTTTATTTAAAAATTCCAGAAACTAAACTAAGCAAACAATCTCTTGTTACAGCAAGAGGACACAAAGAAAATCAAAAGTAAAAACAACCGGGTTGCCTCCCGTAATGCGCTTTCTTTATAGCCATATAGCTAGGCTTACTTACTTGGTATCAAGATGGTTGGAGTGAGGTGGCTTGGCATCCCCAAGCTTAAATTCTTGTATGTAGGGTGATCTTAGGGGTAAAATCCCCAAGCTTGAATGTTTGTCCCTCTTGATCTTTGTTTATCACCCTCAACTCTTCCACCTTAAAAATTCTCTTCACACATAACTCATTATAAAACTTGATTAGAGGGGTTAGTGTCTCCATTAATTAAATCCACATAGGGACAACAAAGACATATCATGAGTTGATTCTAAACATTAGCTAATATTACTACGGTTGTGTAATGCTCCTTGATCAAAAGAACCACACAAAACACAAGTAATGAGAGTAATGCGAAATAAAGACAGAATCTGTCAAAAACTGAACAGCCCAAAAAGAGTGAATTTTCAGAGGCACTTACGTTGGTCAAATCAGAAAACTTTGAACTAATGAATTGTGTATTAATAGCTGAATAATGCTGTCATAAAATATCAGGTCAAAATTCCTCTTCTGTGATTTTTAAAAATTTTCGCAGTGAAGCTTAGGAATCTGTTTTCTGGACAGCAAATCACCATTGTTTAATATTAATTCTCAAAAGAGATTATGCTTGCCATTAAGATGAAAAAATAAGATACAAAGGTGATGTCACTCTTTTTATTTGGTTTTAGCTTTGGGAAATTTTTTAATGATAGGGCCTTTGCAATGGTTCCATTGGCATGAACAACACATGTTCAAGGTCGACCCCAACATCTCCATTACTCATCCTTCTCATTTACTTTCCCAAATTTTATATAAAGTGAAAATCTTAGAATAATTGTTAGAGAACAGTAGGTAAAGTTATTTTTCAAGTTATCAAGATATAAAGGTGTGCCCAAATAGAATTGGAAGTTAAAGCATAAGGAACACACCACAAAACATTAAACCATTAACTTTTAAGTCTAACTCTTTTCCTATGCATTGGCATCTTGTAAGAAAATAAATCATTGAAACACAAAGCAAGTAGCATAGGAGGATAAAACAAGTGGAACTTCAAAAGTTTCAATATAAAGAGAGAAGACTTAGTATTATCGAGATATATGAAGTCATGTCTCCTTCTCTCATAAAAACTTTTAGTAGCATCATAAGGAAATTCAACAATGTAACTATCACATAAAGCATTCTTTTCCTTCATCATCATAAAAGTATTATTACTCTCCACATAAGCAAAATTCTTCTCATTAGTAATAGCGGGAGTAAAACATTCATAGTCATCATTGTAATCATCATAAATTGGAGTCATGTCATAATCATAAGCAATTTTATGCTCAATAGTAGGTGGGCTGAAAAGATAACTTTCATCATTATAATCATCATATATAGGAGGCATAGTATCATCAAAGCAAATTTCCTCTTCTATGGTGTGAATAGGAGAGTTCAAAAATAAAGTAGGACTCTCATGAGTGAGAGTATTATCACAAGCAGCAAGTATATCATTTTTATCCTCACATAAAGTAGTAACAACTAAACATGGAGGATTATCAATAAGCATAGGACCATCATCTAAAGCATTATCATATAGCATGTCCAAACCATGTTCTTCAGCATTTTTAGAATCATAATCAATAATGTTCTCATTAGGCATAGGTTCATATTCTTCCTCATCATCAGAATCATAAAAGCAAAGTTTATCATTAGCAAAATCTTGAGTGTTACCCTCATCCATAGGTGGTGAAGGTGGATGTTTCCTCTCTTCAGTCTCTAGTTGTTCATCATTTTCTTCTTCCTTTTGCTCTTCATTGTCTTCTTCTTGGGGCTGCATGGGCATCCCCAAGCTTAGGCTTTTGTCATCTTCTACACATACTTCTTCTTCCAAGCTCATGTTTTCATCATCTTCTTCCTGCAAAACATTAGACATTCCTTGGGCATATCTCTTCCTTGTGTCAACAACATAGATATTTTCATCAAAATTATTTATGCAGATATTAAGGATATTAGAGATAGTAACTTTGCATTCAGAAGCTATAGGGCAGGTTTCATGTTCATCAATGAAGGTGTTTAATTCATATGCCCCCATAAAAATAACAAATTGCTCTACTTCTTCCACCCCTAAGTGAGCATAATTTCCTGTATGATAAGTTGCAATAACAGGTTCAACTTTATTGGAAGGGCATTGGAATTCAAAGTGTCTATTGTATTCTGAGCAACAAGTTTCTTCCTTATGACAATTAAGCAGTTTACTAGCATTCATATCCAGAAGCCACATGTACATTTCCAATCTTTTCCCTTCATATGTTTTTCTAAACCAAGCAACTTCCTTAGCATTTTTATAATAGTTTTCCATTTTTTAATTTTTTCGTGTTTTTGATAAATGCAAAACTGAAAGTAAAACTAAACTAAATGCAAAACTGAAAGTAAACTAGAGTATATGCAAAACCGAAAATAAAAATCTAGTGCAAACAAGAATAAAAACTTAAGCGCTACACTCCCCGGCAATGGCGCCAGAAAACGTCTTGATACCCACAAGTATAGGGGATCGTTGAAGTCTTCGATGTGTAAGTATAGTATCGATCCCACGAGGAGTAGAAGGTATAAGTATTTATCCTTTCAAATAAGAGTGCCACTTCCCTTATTATCTATGCACTAGACAAACTAAAATGATTAAATGATGCAAGTGTTTTTGGGTTTTTGGTGTATAGATTGCAAAAAAGTAAAATGCTAAGAATGCAATATGACAAGTGAAAGCTTTTAAAGAGAGAAAGCCCAATCCTCTATGCAGCAAGAGGACAAGCTCAAGTGTGTGTTTCTTATAGGTGGAGAGGGTTCCCAAGGGCTACCTAGACTTCATGGCATAAATATTTCTAAAACAACAAGGTAAACATTTTGTCAAGTTTTAATCTTCTTTGGACGGAGCCATAATTAGGAATAGCTAATAAATAAACTAAACCTCTTATGATGGATCATGTGGTCAAGTAAATGACTAGACAAGAGTTATTAAGACATAAAGTCCCACCATAGCATTAATCTTTAAGGTCCCCGATATTAATACCCCATAAAGTAACTTCATGATTCGGTCTCAGGTTTACTTGTCCCCCTAAGTCCTCCTCAATTCATCACATTATGGTGTTCTCCTATGAGCCCATATAGGTGAAGTGATATGCAGTCGACGTTCGCACAACACCATCATAGAATCACATCAAAGATAAGAACTAGACAAAATACCAACACATGTCATATATAAATCATTGCCAATTCATCCTATGCCCCCAGGAACATGAGAGAACTACTCACAACACCAAGACATGATATGATTCAGTGGTACAAGTGATACAACACAATCTGAAATTATGATCTCCCCACAAAACAATGACAAGTAGCAATTCACAAACATGTAAAATAGCACTTAGACAATAGCTAGGGATCAACCAATCTCAAACTATGAGGGGATGAAGTGGATCACGAAGATGGTGATGGAGATGGTGCTGGTCTTGGCGGTGGTGTTGATGGAGACTCCGGAGGGGGGATGGAGAAGACCTCCGGAGGTGATTCCGGCGGCGTTTCCCCCCTCCGATCTTCTCCGGCGACAGCCTTCTGTCTCTCTGTTTCTAGTTTGGTGTTTCTCCGCCGCCTCCTCTGGAAAAACATCGGGGGACCTCTTATATAGTCGTTTTTAGGTCACGAGGATGCTTAGGGGCGAAGGATCGATGCAATTGGGGCCACGAGGGCCAATTGGGGTAGGCCCATGCGGCCAGGTATAGGGGCCGCGTGGGACCCTCCCTTTTGGTCTCCCGGCCTCCGTTCGTTGACTTCTTTCGCTCCAAAATCTTGTCCTTCCAAAATAATGACCCCCCCTAAATTTATAGCTCATTATGACTTCGTTAAGGTCCTGAAACAATTAAAGAAAGAAAAAGGGGTTTTCTGCCTTCGCAGGATTAATTCCATAAAAAGGGTAAATCATTATATATTATAAAAAATCATTAAATAACAGTAATATAACCCTTATATGATGCAAATATGATTGGAATATAACAATTATAGTGCAAAGTTCATGTATGCATTTTAGATGCATCAACACCGCACTATCTTCCCATAGGTGGTTATCATCATAATTATCTGAGACTCTTGATTCTCTTCTCTTAGGTCTTGAAGTCATTCCTAACAACCTTTTCCCTTTGTTCATCATGGTACCTTGCTGTGCAAAAATAACACCCAACAAAAATTAAGATGCATCACTCTAAAACAACATTGAGCCCTCCATAACTAGTCCCCACATCAATATCATGCATCAATATCAACTAGTGAACTTAAATCAATGGACTTCTCAAGCATTTTAGGTGACACCTAGTGCAGCAAAATACTTCAGATATAAAGCATAAGAACAAAAAGTAATTTGATGGGTGGAGGAGTCACATATCAAGGAGTAATCCCACCAAACAGATTTGAAAAATCTGCCCTAAATTGGAGATCGAAGGATACCAGGAAGAACGAGCACAGGAAAATTTTGGGAAAATACCGGGAGGTGGTTTTCTGTCGAGGGGAAGGAGATGAGCACTTGCTCTCCACCTAACTCCCCCTGGGGGCCAAGTTAGTGGGTCCCACGAGGCCAAGGAATCTGGCCGCGTGGGACACCCTATTTTGGTCCCTGGTGGCCTCCTGGTGTCCCCCTTCTGGCTGTTGGTCCCTCTGGTAAAATAACTTACCTCCAAATTTTTCTGGAAGTTTTTGAAAAAAAATTCTGAAGAGAATTTCTCAAACTTCATATTCTGGAATTTTCTGAACTCTGAAATAATTATATCTATGCATATACTCTAAAATTTTAAGAAAAGCAAAATTTAAATGCAGCACAATTTTTATGGGAATCAAGTTTTCATCATCACATTAGTAATGAGGTTGATCAAGTCTCATTAATAATATGTAAATGATATAATACATGATTCTTATTTCATATATAAAGAAGAAATTCAAGATACCTCATATTTGATTGGAATAGTTCCAATCATTATGGTAGCATATTTTGGTTCAGGAGGTGGTAGTGCGAATTCAAAACTTCCAACTATAAGAGTATTTCTTTGAATAGAATTCACACTCTTGTTTATCATTGTAACAGGATTCTTCTTGGGAAAATAGATAGTATGCTCATTTCCTTTGACATTAAATGTCACTTTGCTCTCAGTGCAATTTATCACAGCTCCTGCAGTGTTTAAAAAAGGTCTTCCAAGAATAATAGATAGATTATCATCCTCAGGCATTTCTAATATGACAAAGTCTGTAGGTATTAAAATATTAGCAATAGAGATAGGAACATCCTCACATATACCTATGGGCACAGCAGTTGATTTGTCAGCCATTTGCAATGAAACTTCAGTTGGAACCAATTTGTTTAGGTTAAGTTTCTTATATAAAGAAAAAGGCATAACACTAACACCAGCTCCTAAATCACATAAGGCATATTTCACATAAGTTTCTTTAATTTGACAAGGAATAGTTGGAATACCAGGATCTCCACGCTTTTCAGGCAATTTCCCTTCAAATGAATAATTAGCAAGCATAGCAGTAATTGCATCATTAGGTATCTTCCTCTTATTAGTGACTATCTTTCATATATTTTGAATATGGAGGAATTTTAATAGCATCAACAAGAGGAATTTGCAAACACAAAGTTTTAATCAATTCAAAAAACTTCTCAAATCTAGCATCATCCAAAGATTTAATTACCTCTTGGGGATATGGTATGGGTCTTTGCACCTATGGATCCCTCTCTTTACCTTTTTGCTGATTGGGATGCTCCTTCTTTTTATTCTTCTCAACAGATGGTTGAGAGTCTTGTTTCTCAGTGGGTTCAGGTTATTCATTATTTTCTTCTTCTTGTTGTTCTTCATCAGGTGGAGGTGATTCTTCTTCTACAATATTATCATTTTTAGTCTTAGCATCAGAAATAGAAATATCCTTGTCTTGTTCTTGGGAATCATTAGTATCTTTGTTTTCATTGGGAGATTTTCCTTCAGAAGATTTCTTTTTGAGAGCCTCTTGCTCTTTCCTCTTAGGATGGTTCTCAGGATAGTCAGGATCCTGAGTAGTTGCACCACCCTAGCTAGTATTAACTCCACAAACCTGTTTCTTCTCAATAAGATTTTCATATAATTGATTTTGAAGAGAAACCATTTGTTCAACTTGATTATTTATCATTTCACAGTGTTTAACAATTCTTCTAACCTCTCCCACACTAGCATTTAAATTTTCCCGAAGAAATTTAATCTTATGAGAGTTTTCCATAATTTTCATTCTAATTTCATGCTCCTTAGGATTATTATGATAAGCAAAATCATTAACATAGGATAATTCAACAGGAGGTGTTACCTTTTCATTACCTTCCATAGAGCTTACAGCATTAACTTGAATAGGGAAGCAAGGTTGATCAGTAGGAAGTTTAACACCCAATTCAGATAACTGCTTGAGATGAGAGGTTTTAATTCCCTTCTCTTTCATATCCTTGGAAGCTCCTTTCATTCCTTCTTCATTTAATTCAATAATGCCTCCTTTCTTTTCCGGAAATATCTCTCTTCCATCAAACTCTTCAATATTCCAATCTTCATAATTTCTAGAGATAGTCTCCAATAAATCCATTGCTTCATCGACGGCCCTTTCCCTGAAAACATTACCTGCAATACTATCAAGATAGCTTCTAGTATTTTCAGTTAGTCCATTGTAAAATATATCAAGGATTTCATTACTCTTGAAGCCATGGGTAGGACATTTCCTAACCATCTTACTGTACCTCCCCCAAGCTTGGGGTAAATCCTCCTTCTCTTTCTATGAAAAGTTGCTAATCTCCATAATTAAACCATGAATCTTATCAGCAGGGAAATATTTATTATAGAATACCTGCAAGCATTCCTCTTTGCTAGTAATAGATCCAGGTTCTAAACGATTATACCAAGTTTTAGCATTTCCTCCCAAAGTAAAAGGAAACAACTTTAAGAAATAATAGCGTTGGTGTATTTCATCATTACCAAATAACACAGATAGATCATGCAAAACAGCAATGTGTTCAAAAGGAAACTCATTGTCTCTCCCATAAAACTTATACTTCTCAGCTTCTTTAATCTTTTCAGGATCAACACTAAACTCATAATCTTTGTCTTTAATTTTAATAGCTGGAGCATTCATTTTCTTAGCAACAGGAAAATAATTATCAAGAGGAGAATTTGCATAGCTATCAAGTTTCTCCAATTTATCAAAATCTGAATCCATAAAAGCCATAGTAAATGCATCTTCTTCCTCAGAAGAAGTTTCGTGCTCATCATCATAATATTCATTATCCTCTAACTTGGATTCCACATTTTCAATAGTAGAAGATTCAGGAATTTCAGGTGTTTCAATTATCTCAGATGTTTCAAGTGTTTCAGGTGTCACTTCTTTGTCTATGCTACCACATATTAAATCATTTTCAGTACTAATAGACGTTTTAGACAATGGTGAACTAGATTTTTTTTACCTTTCTTTTTAGTAACAATAGCAGAAGCAACATCAGGTGAAAAGTTTTGCCTACTTGGCAAGTCCTTACCTCCTCGAGTAGTGGAAGGCCTCACTTCCTTAGGAGTGTTCTATTCCTTTCCCATAGTTGGGAACAAGCAAATGCAGCAATTAAATGATAACAAGTTGTCTTACCAATAAATCTAGGCTCTGATGACCCACAAGTATAGGGGATCTATCATAGTCCTTTCGATAAGTAAGAGTGTCGAACCCAACGAGGAGCAGAAGGTGTTGACAAGTGGATTTCAGAAAGGTTTCACTTCAAGCACTAAAAGAGAAATGTTTTTGGATTTTTGATATAAAGAACAAATAAAGAGCAAGTAAATAAAAGAGTGCCACAATAGTTGCAGCAAATAGCCCAATCCTTTTAAGCTCAAAGGACAGGCCGGTTGTGTTACTTATGATGATTAAAACGTTCTTGAGGACACATGGGATTTTCTGCCTAGCCGGTTTCATTGGACGCCGATGATTAACCTTCAATGTTTCGATAAAGTGCTGTGTGGGTACACCTATGCTAATGCACCGCCGTTACTTGGACAAATGCATACTTGTGATTAAACCCCTTGCAAACATCCGCAACTACAAGAAAGTAATTAAGATAAAAACCTAACCACAGCATTAAACTCCGAGATCCTACACTCCCTAATGCAATAGTTCACAAATTGGGGTTTAGGTTTATGTCACTGCTGCAACACTACCATAAGCAAACTAATTACACTATGCATTCCCCTAGGCCCTTTTAAAGGTGAAGTATCATGTAGTCGACGTTCATACAATACCACTAGAGGAATAACACCACAACATAAATCAAACCATTAAATATTACTCAACATTATGCAATTATTAGCAACTAGGCTTTCCCCATGTCCTCAAGAACCAAACGAACTACTCACAAGACATCATATTGATCATGATCAGAGGTGATATGAATAAGGGCAACAATCTGATTGTGATGATAATTCACCAATAAAACTATCAAGCATCAAATACAAGTGGTAATCAACACGTGGGATTCGATCCCAATGAACTAATAACAAAACAATCACCATTGCTACAGCAGGATGAGATGGGATGACAACGGTGATGACGGTGATGACGGTGCTGATGGTGGAGATGGTGTTGATGATGATCCCGATGATGCTTGGCGTGATGGCGGCGATTCCCCCCTCCGGGAGGGAAATTCCTCGGCAGATTTCTCCCTGCCGGAGCCCTTCTTCTCTCTGTCTGGTTTCCGCCTCGTGGAGGCGGCGGAATAATTCTTCGTCGATTGTCCCGATGTTTTTAGGTCACAGGGTAATAGCACGCCAAAGGGGAGACAGAGAGGGGCCACAGGGGCCAGGGGCGGGCCCCTGCCGCTGCTCTAGGTGGGCCCACGGTAGGGGGTCGCACCTGCCCCCTGTTGCTCACCTCTTCACCCCCTTCTGGCTCCGTGACTTATTTCCCTGAATATTGATCTCTGAATTTTTCTAGAATTTTTGGGGCTTCCGAAGTCAGGTGTCTTGACAGGTACTTTTCCAGCTGATTCCAGGCTCTGGTGGATGCATCTCCAATAATTGCCAAACATGCAAAATAGGATAAAATAACATAAGTATTGCATCATAATATGAAATAAATCAATGAATAATGACAAATTATGATGTAGAATAGTGATGCAAAATGGATGTATCAACTCCCCCAAGCTTAGACTTCGCTTGTCCCCAAGCGAAGACTGAGCTCGGTAAACATGACCACAGGTTTATAGAGTGAAGTGTCGATAAATAAAGAATACGAACATGAAGCATCAGTATTTACTCAACAAACACAAATATATCTTAAACAACACCTCTCTCTCATAGAGCTTCTCAAAGTCAAGTAATGTAACTATAACATGTTAAGGTAAAGTGAGACAGAAACTTATTAAGCAATGACAAACCGAGACTCTGCTTAAGAAACAATTATACTTTTCAGCCATATTTCAAGAAAGATTCATTTAAATGCTTCAACCATCAAGTCATCCTCCCATGAGTTGCAAATCATCAAAGCTGTATCCTTTTAACAGAAGAGTTAGAACTGACATAAGGAAAATGAATAACTATCATGAGACATAAGAGACATAATGTAAATAACATAGTTGCTTATCATCATAAATCAACACTGTGGGTTTGCTTGTGGAAGATAGATGAAATAATAGAACTGACTCAACAATAAAAGTAAAAGAAAGGCCCTTCGCAGAGGGAAGCAGGGATTAGTCATGTGCTAGAGCTTTTTGTCCTTTAAAACAGAAGTAAAAAGATTTTGAGCCTTGCATGTTTTCGTCAACGACTTCACAACAGAGAAGCTATCTAGTCCCCTGTAACAAGCAAGGCTTTTAGACTTGTGAGAGCAGCTTTTTTTAGAGGAGCGAGTACGCTCCTCTTTCTCCTTGGTTTCACCACTGTCCAATGTTTGAGTTGATTTCTCAGATTTGCATTGCGCGGAGGAGAATTGTGAGTTATATTTATATTTTTGCTTAAGCTGCTCTCGGGTTGATTCAAGTGAAGACGTAATCCATCGACACCGGGTGAAGAGGGGGAAATGACCTTGCTCGTCACAAGTTATATCTAGCTCTCCACTGCTCCCTCATGAGCTTAAAAACAGAGGCACAAAAAGAAGTATTTTGAATTTTTAAAGATAGCACATGACAAATTTACTTGTAATGGTAGGAAATACCATACATAGGTAGATATGGTGGACACGTCTGGTAAGAAAGTTTAGCTTTGGGGAATGGATGCACGAGTGAACCATACACTCAGTACAGGGCTTTAGGCTAGAAAGGTTTTATAGCAAAACTAAAGTGTTGAGAGATGCAAATCAACCATGCTATCAAAAACAATATGTCAAACATGCAACATAAAGCTTATCATCACTGTCAGAAATAAATCTAATACAAAAGTGTAAAAGCTAGAAGGTTCACAAGTCTGTAAGACATACAAGATAGTGTATTTGCAATCAAAATCTTCTTCTCTACTCAAGCACCAAAGTAATTATTGCAATTTAAACAAGGCCATGCTTATCGATACCGAATAAACTTCTACTCATTCACCCAATGTCAAATCATCACTTACCACAAGATCAGCAGATGAGAGAGATTGCCATAATAAAATATAAAGTGCAGAAGAATAAAAGATACTTCTCATTTATATTCCATTATAGAAAACCACACTCCAACGGATACAAAAGACTCACAAGGAGTGATAGGACACAATGCAAAACCATACTACAAGATAACTTCTCTACTCAAGATAAGACTCACATGACTGCGAAAAATAGAAAATAGAAGATAAAGATACCGGGGCACACCCCCAAGCTTGGAACAAGCCAAGGGAGTGCCATTACCCATGATGCTCGAGTTTATTCCTGCGGTGGAGATGGGTCGATGATCCTTATGATCCTCTCAATGGTTTCTTTTAACTCCTCAAGCTGATAGCCAAGGTTGCGGATCATCTCCGTGTTACTCTCAATTCTGCTTCTTAGCGACCCAATAGGCGAGTCCCAATCATCTTGTGCTCTTCCCCAGCCATCCTCATTATTTTTGCTGAAGCTCCCACATCCTGCATGAGTACGATCTATATCCCAACCAGAACGTAATTCTCCAAAAGGAACAGTTTCAAGCTGATGGTTATGGATTAAAGTGTGAAAAGGATTTCTGGTTCGAGAAAAGGGAGACCTCCCAGCAGAGTTCCTATGAGGGCCTTTATCCGCCTTCTGTAGCCACTCCCTTTTCTCAAAAACAGAAGGATTCTTTGTCACCCCAGTCCTTGCCATAGTGGCGTAGGGGTATTGGCGTTGGTCTTCTTCCAACTCCTCTCCATCATCTTGGGCTCGCTCTCGAACACTTCCTCAGTTCCTTTAAAGTCCATGTCTTGATCATCATTGCCGGCGTTGTCGGGGTTGGAAGAGGACGCCATGATCTAAAGCTTCGAGATCCTGGCCAGAGAAAGCTCGAAACAAAAACACGACAAAAACACAGGATACGCTCCTCGAAAAATTCGGGAAAATATATAGCGAAAAGTTTTGCAATTAAAGGAAGGCGACGGGACTAGGCGGAGTCGGACGCGGTTTCCAGGGGCCAGGGGCTGGTCCCCACCGCGGCCTGGGGTAGGGCCGCGGCAGAGGGCCGCACCTGCCCCCTGGAGTCCGTCTCATACTCCGTCTAGTCTCCGAATTTTCCTAATTTTCAAGAAATAAATAATATAAATTTTTCTGGAATTTTCCGAGGTATTTTCCTTACCGAAACAGCTACCTATTCATTTTCTGGTTCTGGAGTCTTCCGGTATTTGGTTTCAATAAGTTCTTCTGGAGAGACCACTTGAATAACATCGACATCCTTTTCCAAGGGATTACCGGAGATGTAGTGCTTATGTCGTTGACCATTCACCACTTGAGGTTTGTCTCCGTCAAGATTATTAATCTTCATAGCTCCGGAACGATAGACTTCCTCAACGATGAATGGTCCCTCCCATTTTGATAGCAATTTTCCTGCAAAAAATCTGAGACGAGACCTATACAAAAGCACTTTATCACCAACATTAAATTCTTTTTTTAAAATTCTCTTATCATGCCATCTCTTTACTTTTTCCTTAAACAAACGAGTACTCTCATAAGCCTCATTCCTCCACTCATCCAAAGAATTCAATTTAAGCAACCTTGTTTTACCGGCAAGATTAGGATCATAATTAAGTTGTCTAACAGCCCAAAAAGCTTTATGTTCTAATTGAAGAGGCAAATGGCAAGCCTTCCCGTAAACCATTTTATAAGGAGACATTCCCATAGGATTTTTATAAGCAGTTCTATAAGCCCACAAAGCATCATTAAGTTTTTTAGACCAATTCTTCCTAGACTTGTTAACGGTCTTTTGCAAAATCAGTTTAATTTCTCTATTAGTTAATTCAACTTGCCCACTTGTTTGAGGATGATATGGAGAGGAGACTCTGTGATTAACATTGTACTTAGCTAAAACCTTTCTAAAAGCTCCATGAATAAAATGAGACCCTCCATCGGTCATAAGATATCTAGGAACACCAAACCTAGGGAAAATAACTTCTTTAAGCATTTTTAAGGAGGTCTTATGATCAGCACTTTTAGTTGGTATAGCTTTCACCCACTTAGTGACATAATCTACAGCAACAAGAATGTGAGTATTACCATGGGAAGTAGAAAAAGGACCCATAAAGTCAAATCCCCAACAATCAAAGGTTCAATAACAAGAGAATAATTCATAGGCATTTCATTACGTCTACTAATGTTACCAACCCTTTGACACTCATCACAAGACGTAACAAACTTCTTAGCATCTTTAAATAAAGTAGGCCAATAAAAACCTGATTGAAGAACCTTATGTGTAGTCCTTTCACCTGCGTGATGTCCTCCATAATCACTATTGTGGCACTTCCTCAATACCTCCTCCTGTTCATACTCAGGGATACATCTTCTAAAGATTCCATCAGCCCCCTCCTTGTATAAATGTGGGTCATCCAAAAAGTAATGCCTCAAGTCATAGAAGAATTTCTTTTTCTGTTGATAAGTAAAACTTAGAGGCAAAAATTTCGAGACAATAAAATTAGCATAATCAGCATACCAAGGAGCATCATGATAAGTTACCTTGACGACGGCAAGTTGTTCGTCAGGGAAACTATTATTAACAGGGATAGGATCATGAGAAATATTTTCCATTCTAGACAAATTATCAGCTACAGGATTTTCTGCACCTTTTCTATCAACAATATGCAAATCAAACTCTTGCAGCAAAAGCACCCATCTAATAAGTCTAGGCTTAGCATCTTTCTTCTCCATAAGGTACTTAATTGCAGCATGATCGGTATGAATAGTTACTTTAGAGTCCACAATATATTGTCTAAATTTATCACAAGCAAAAACGACCGCTAAAAATTCCTTTTCAGTGGTTGCATAATTTTTCTGTGCACTATCCAAAGTTTTACTAGCATAATGAATTACATTCAACTTTTTATCAATTCTTTGGCCAAGGACAGCCCCTACAGCATAATCACTAGCATCACACATAATCTCAAAGGGTAAATTCCAATCAGGCGGTTGAACTATAGGAGCGGTGATTAAAGCCCTTTTTAAAACCTCGAAGGCTTCCTTACAATCTTCATAAAAAACATATGGAACATCCTTTTGAAGAAGATTAGTAAGAGGCCGCGACGTCTTAGAAAAATCCTTAATAAATCTCCTATAAAAACCAGCATGAACAAGGAAACTACGAATACCTTTGACGTCCTTTGGATAGGGCATCTTCTCAATTGCTTCAACTTTGGCTTTATCAACTTCAATTCCTCTCTCAGAAATTGTATGTCCCAGCACTATGCCTTCATTAACCATGAAATGGCATTTCTCCTAGTTGAGAACAAGATTGGTCTCCTCACATCTCGTCAAAACTTTGTTAAGATTATAGAGGCAATTGTCGAAAGAAGTTCCATAGACAGAGAAATCGTCCATGAAGACTTCCACAATTTCCTCACAAAAACCATGAAAAATAGCAGACATGCATCTTTGAAAAGTAGCAGGAGCATTACATAAACCAAAAGGCATACGTCTATAGGCATAAGTTCCATAAGGACAAGTAAAAGTAGTTTTTTCTTGATCTTCATATTTAACAACAATTTGAGAGAAACCAGAATAACCATCAAGAAAACAAAAGTGAGAATTCTTAGACAGCCTTTCAAGCATTTGATCAATAAAAGGCAAAGGATAGTGATCTTTTCGAGTAGCCTTATTAAGTTTCCTATAATCAATGCACATTCTATATCCTACAACTGTTCTTTGAGGAATGAGTTCATTATTATCATTTGCAACAACAGTCATACCTCCCTTTTTTGGAACACAATGGACAGGACTAACCCACCTACTATCAGCAATAGGATAGATTATACCTGCATCGAGAAGCTTGAGTATCTCATTTCTTACCACATCCTTCATTTTTGGATTCAATCTTCGTTGATGATCAACAACGGGCTTCGCATCAGGCTTGAGATTAATTCTATGTTGACAAATAGATGGAGAAATCCCTTGAAGATCATCCAGAGTATATCCCAATGCAGCTCGATTTTCCTAAGAACCTCCAATAATCGCTCCTCTTCTTTTGCTGAAAGGTTAGAATCGATAATAACAGGATATATTTTCTTATCATCTAAATATGTATACTTGAGAATATCTGGGAGAGCTTTTAATTCAAAAATAGGATCTCCTTTTGGAGGTGTGGGCGTCCCCAGCGACTCCACAGGTAGATCATGCTTCAGAATAGCCGGCTGTCTAAAGAAGACTTCATCAATTTCTTCCCTTTCCTGCATAAACATGTCATTCTCGTGCTCCTCCATATATTGCTGGAAAGGATCATTAGGAGGCACAGCAATAGAAGCAATTCTTTCAATAATAAGATCCTCATTAGGTAATTCTTTATCATAACGATGTCTAGCAAATTTGGAAAAATTAAATTCATACGGCTCTCCAGCAAATTGTACAAAAACCTTTTATTTCTTAAAATCTATAACAGCACTACAAGTGTTTAAGAAAGGTCTACCAAATATGATAGGACAAAATTTATCTTTAACCGACCCCAAGACAAGGAAATCAGTTGGATATTTTACCTTACCACATAAGACTTCAACGTCTCTGACAATTCCCACCGGGTGGATGACATCTCTATTAGCCAATTTAATTTCCAAATCAATATCCTCAAGCTCACACGGCGCAATTTCGCGAATTATCTCTTGATAAAGTGTATAAGGAATAGCACTTGCACTTGCACCCATATCACATAATCCATAATAGCAATGATCACCTATTTTGACAGAAACAACAGGAGTACCAACAACTTTTGCACTTTTATCCTGTCTAACAATGTTAGTAGCAGCTTCATAAAAATAAATAGAACTTCCATCGACGTTCTCAGTTACAAGATCTTTAACCAAAGCTACTAGAGAGGCAATTTCAAGTTGTTCGTCAGGTTCATAAGCTTTCCTTTCACTTTTATTAACCACACTTGCCACGATTGAGTGTTCTTTAATTTTTATAGGAAATGGTGGTTTTTCAAAGTAAACAGCAGGTAAAACAGATTCAACTGTTTGAACATGTATATCATTACTAGCAAGCACATCTGTCTTACAAACATCTTTAAATAGTTCATGATACTTATCCCACTTCTCTTTTGGAATATTAATATGTTCAACAAAGGATTTATAGAGATTAACAACAATTTGAGAATCGAGCCCAAACTTAGTACTAAGCATATTAAAATGTTCAGTTTCCATGAAAGATTTAATGCAGTCATACTCATAATTTATACCTGATTCTTTACCTTTGTCGATTTCCCAATCTTCTGCATTGCGATAAATCCTTTCAATTAAGTCCCATTTAGCATTAACTTCCTTGTTTGTAAAGGATCCAAGAGAAGAGGCATCGAGCATATCCTTATCATAGCGAGACAACCTCGCATAAAAATTGTTAACAATTATATCATTAGGAAGCTTATGATTGGGGCATTTAAGCATTAGAGATTTCAACCTCCCCCAAGCTTGAGCGATGCTTTCTCCTTCTTGTGGCCAGAAGTTGTAAATATAATTTCTATCTTGATGAATTTCATGAAGAGGATAAAATTTAGAATAGAAGAGAGACATAAGCTCTTTCCAATCCATCAAGTGAGAATTATCCAGAAGCATATACCAATCCATAGCTTTACCCTTTAGTGATATTGAGAATAATTTCCTCATGATTACCTCCTTTGGCATACCTGCAATCTTAAATAGCTCACACAGATCTTTAATGTAAAGCAAATGATAACCTGGATGGATGGTTCCATCTCCTGCATAACGGTTACTCATAACATGATCAATAATTCCCATGGGTATTTTAAACGGATCAATTTCAGAGAGCGGAGGACTCTTATCCACTAAAGGTATGGTGGTAGAGTCGCTCCCAAACAGCATATTAAGTGAAGAGTGCTCCATAACGAAGCAAAGTAACAAGCAGAAATAAAAACAGCACTTACAATAAAAGAGTTCCTTACCAGTTCCACTTACCAATAGCGCTACACTCCCCGGCAACGGCGCCAGAAAAGAGTCTTGATGACCCACAAGTATAGGGGATCTATCATAGTCCTTTCGATAAGTAAGAGTGTCGAACCCAATGAGGAGCATAAGGTGTTGACAAGTGGATTTCAGCAAGGTTTCACTGCAAGTACTAAAAGAGAAATGTTTTTGGATTTTTGATATAAAGAACAAATAAAGAGCAAGTAAATAAAAGAGTGCCACAATAGTTGCAGCAAATAGCCCAATCCTTTTAATCTCAAAGGACAGGCCGGTTGTGTTACTTATGATGATTAAAACGTTCTCGAGGACACATGGGATTTTCTGCCTAGCCGGTTTCATTGCACACCGATGATTAACCTTCAATGTTTTGATAAAGTGCTGTGTGGGTAGACCTATGCTAATGCACCGCCCTTACTTGGACAAATGCATACTTGTGATTAAACCCCTTGCAAGCATCCGCAACTACAAGAAAGTAATTAAGATAAAAACCTAACCATAGCATTAAACTCCGAGATCCTACACTCCCTAATGCAATAGTTCACAAATTGGGGTTTAGGTTTCTGTCACTCCTGCAACCCTACCATAAGCAAACTAATTACACTATGCATTCCCCTAGTCCCTTTTAAAGGTGAAGTATCATGTAGTCGACGTTCACACGATACCACTAGAGAAATAACACCACAACATAAATTAAACCATTAAATATTACTCAACATTATGCAATTACTAGCAACTAGGCTTTCCCCATGTCCTCAAGAACCAAACGAACTACTCACAAGACATCATATTGATCATGATCAGAGGTGATATGAATAAGGGCAACAATCTAATTGTGATGATCACCGATAAAACTATCAAGCATCAACTACAAATGGTAATTGATACGTCTCCGACGTATCTATAATTTTTGAGTGATCCAAGCTAGTTTTGTGATATTGTCACATGTTTTATTGTCATTATCATTTTTAAGCATTTTGTTGGACTAACCTATTGACAAGATGCCCAGTGCCAGTTCCTTGTTTTTGCTGTCTTTTTGTTTCAGAAATTTACTTATGGAAATATTCTCGGAACGCGCTGGAAATTTTTGAGGAATTTTTATACGCCAAGACCAAGTCCCAGTCCGAAGGAGAGCCGGAAGGGACGCCCAGGGGGCAGGTGCGGCCACCTGCCGTGGCCTAGGGGCCACCTGCGGGTGGGGACCGCCCCTGCCCATGGGACCTCACTTCACGGCCCTCCGACGCCTATAAATTCCCTTTAACCCTAAAAACATGAGTGCGGCCATTATTTTCCAGAAACTCGACCCCGACGCACCGTCAACTCGAACCCTAGTTTGGGGTCCCATCTGAAGCTGATCCCGGCACTCTGCCGGAGGGGAGGTCGATCCCGGAGGGCTCTTCATCACCATGCCTTCCTCCGGGATGACACGTGAGTAGTCGCACCTTGAACTACGGGTCCATGGCAGTAGCTAGATGGTAGTCTCTCACCTTTGTGCTTCATGTCTTATGATCTTGTGAGCTGCCTAACATGATCAAGACCGACTATTGTAATGCTATGTGATGTGTTTGCTGGGATCCGATGGATTATGAAGTTATGTTCAGATTGTGCATGATTCATATATGAGTTATTTATGTTCTTGCATGCTCTCCGATGTGCGTAGTTACTTTGGCCAAGTGATTGTGTGTATCTCCAAGAGAGGGTAGTTATGCTAGATAGTGGGTTCATGCCCCCTTTTCTTCCTGAGCACGAGTGACATAAACGTCTAAGTGCGAGGGTGTGCTGTTGCTACTAAGGGTAAAACAGCGGCGCTAATGTCTCATTTGATATTAGTGTTGCTTACATCATGTGCTTTACTTAATGCATATGTCTGTTGCTTGCAACTTAATACCGTTGGGTGACAGGCTGGATAGCGATCCCACGGTGGACTTATTAGACAAAGACGCAGTTGGACTCAACGGTCTTTGTTCCTTGTCGTGATGCCTCCATAAATATTATCATGTTCTTTTTGTCATAGCTAAATTAGGTTTGTGTCATGATCTTGTCAATTGCCTAGCTGTAATTCGTTCACCCATCACATGCATATTTTATTTACTTGAGAGACTCCACTAGTGAACCCATGGCCCCTGGTCCATCTTTTTACATTGTTTACAATCTCATTTACTTGCTTTTAATCATCATTACTCCTCTAGTCACTTTTGCATTTATTCCATTTCATCATACAATTAACCATTTTGTGTTCTGCGAGACCGGAGAGATTGACAACCTCTCTGCCGTTGGGGGCAAAGTATTTTGGTTGAGTGTGTGCAGGTCCACGTCTGTTGAAGGTTAAGCGCCAGAGATCTTCAACATTCACCTCGTTGTTGATTTCAAAGTCCTACTGGTTCGATAAACCTCGGTTCTTTAATTGAGGGAAAACTGCTACTATCTACAATTCCGCCTTCGCTTGGGGCACCACCCAACTCTGCCAGTGTTTATTAATTCCTACAATCAAGCAGTTTTCTGGCGCCGTCGCCGGGGACTTTGGAGCTGCAGCAAGGGGAGTCTCATACTCTCAATCCCTTTACTTTGTTTTTGTCTTGCTTGCTTTATTTCTCGTTTAGTTTATTTTCCTGTTTCAAAATTTTAAAACCCAAAAAAATTAGTGTAGTCTTTATTCCTGTCTTGTTATTTTATCTTGTCCTTATGTCTAGCTTTACCACTCTTGATATGCCTCTCTTAGCCTAGTTCTTCACTTCTAGACAAAAGGGAGAGGAAAGTATTAAAAATGCTTGGGATAGAATTTCAGGTTTACATCAAAAGATTCAACCCATGCTTGCTATGTGTGTTTTACTGAGATGCTTTTACTATGGACTATCTGATGCATGTAAGCATGCTTGGATGTCATTACTGGAGGAAACTTTCTTGAAATTGATGAATTGGAATCCCTGAGAATTATAAAAGGCTTGGTTGTTTTTCTCACCAATGAGAAAACTAATGGAATACATGATAGATTAGATAAAATAGAAAATATTTTATGTAATCTAAATTTAAATGGAATAGAGGAGAGCTCTAAAGATTATCAAATCCTTGAAATAAGTGGAGATTGGGAACCGTATATCCCTATTGAAATAAACGATCAAAGGTTCCTTGCTTATTGTGATATAGGTTCTATGATGTCAACTATGCCTAGAATGGTTTTCGATGCTATGAATTTTGGAGACTTATTTGATTACCCTTTTTGTCACTCTCATTCTGATGGTAGCTCTTCAAAAATTTATAAAAGAGTTAATGAAGTCCTTGTCACTTTTAAACATAAGACTGCTTTAGTTGATTTCTTGGTTTTGGAGTCAAAAGCTCAAGCTAATATTGTGCTTGGAAGATCTTTCCTTCGCTCTGTGGGGGCTTTTATTGATGTTAAGAAGGGGTGCATACGCTTTCGTTTTCCCATTAGGGGCAGGTTCTCCTTTCCCCTCAAAGATAAAGAAGTACTTATTGAAGGAGAGAATGCCTTTGATCCCGGAAAAACTTGATATTTGGCATTGCGCCTAGCTAAAAGGCGTTAAAGAAAAGCGCTTGTTGGGAGGCAACCCATCTTTTATTTTTAGTTTGTTTTTTGTTTTTCTTGAGTCATGAAGTTATTACCTCTGTAGAAACTTCATTGTATCTTTTTCTTTTGGTTTGTTGTGCCAAGTTTGGCCTCTAATGCATTGAAAGTGCGAGGTATTGAGTTGCTGTCCAAAAAACAGCTTCTGTGCGCCTGCTGCATGAAAATCCTAAAATCGCCAGAATTTTATATTTTTCTGATAATTTTTTAAAGCAAGCCTGATGCTTTTATCTATCTTTCGTTAGTTTTGAGTTTTCTGATTTGAGTTGCAGAAGTGCTTCGAAAAATTCAATCTTTACAGACTGTTCAGATTTTGACAGATTCTGCTTCTATTTTGCATTTATCTCTTTACCATCGTCATATGTGATACTCTAGGGGTAGAGTACCACATTGAGGCTTAGTAAGCTGTAGCTAATGTCTAATGGAGTTTGTTTGCAATTTGTCCTAAGTTGAACACATGTGCGTTTTTAATTTATAAGCACTAACCCTCTAATCAAATTATGAGAAGTTTTGTGTGAAGGGAGTTTTTAAGTTCCAAATGAGAGGTGATGGGGGGATATTTTCCAGGTAGGCCAGAAAGTGGACCCGCCAAGACCAGAAGGCCCATAGCCGGGTTACACATCAAGTAACATGGGCTGGACAAGGAACAAGCCGGCAGCCCGTGACAAGTCCAAAACTATCCCGGAGTCCAAGAGTTAGAATAGGACTCCGTATATGATTGTAACTCGGCATAGTAGAAGAACCCGGGGACTCTCCACCTTTATAAGGGGTTCCTCGGGACTTAGATCAGAGAGACCCGAAGAGAGCCTAAGAAACCCTAGAATCGCCAGAGCGAGATATTCGCCGAGTCCTCGGAATCGAGACTCGGAACCTTGTAATCGAGATCAAGTCAAAGCAATAAAGAACAAGCAGAAAGTAGGTCTTTTCCTCCAGAAGAGGGGCCGAACCTGCGTAAATCTCCTTGTCCTAGTCGAGGTTAACCTACTCCCATATTCTTGGTCGTAATGTCCCCACATCTAATTCTCCCAGAAGAGGCACTTGCTGTGACAACCCCACGACAAGAGGAATATGAAGAAATCGAGGATGGATCAGAGCTCAAGCTTGGGGATGCCCCCATGGCACCCCCTCTGAATATCAAGAATTATCAAGAGTCAAAGCTTGGGGATGCCCAATGCATCCCCTCATCTTCATCGACTATCATAAGGTCGTCTTCGTTGAACTTCGTTTTTATCACTTTACATATTATGTGCTATGCTTGGAGCGTCTTTTTACTTTCAGTTTGTTTGTTTGCTGGTCATATCTTTGTTTGGATCCTAGCTTTATTTGTGTGGGAGAGAGACATGCTTCGCTTTTTCGTTTGAATACTCCTTTGCTTCGCTTATACCTTGTTGAGTATTCTTAGCTACTGTCTGTTTTCTAGTAAGCTCTCGCTTTTAGTTTTTATCTTGTTTAGAGCTGCTAGTTGTTATGTTAAACTCTCTTGTTCTTCACTTATACTTGTTGGAGAGTTGTTGTTGAAAAATTGCTTGAATTGTCAATGCGACAAAATGCTGTTTGTGTGATGATAGAATAAAATGAAAAGCCTGCATAGTTTTGTAGATCATGGTGTGGATACTTGATGCTTATCAATTGTTTTGAGATGTTAAGTCGAATGCTTAAACTTGCTGGTTATTTGAGTGGAATTTATTAGTAAAGAAATATAATTGAAAGCTTGAAATTGTGTGGTTTTTCATAGTTGTTAATTCATAGTGCTAATCTTTCCATCAAAAGAATTGTTTGGTCAACAAGGTAGACGGTGTAGAGTTTTTACGCTTATGACTGGTGAATGTCTTATGTTGTTCTGTTACCGATTATAATTAGATGTTTGCTTCAAATACCTTCTTTGCTAAGCCCAAAAATTCGTACTGAGTGTATGGTTCACTCGTGCATCCAATCCCCAAAGCCAAACTTTCTCACCAGCTGTGTCCACCATATCTACCTATGCATGGTATTTCCTACCATTCCAAGTAAATTTGTCATGTGCTATCTTTAAAAATTCAAATACTTCTTTTTGTGCCTCTGTTTTTAAGCTCATGAGGGAGCAGTAGAGAGCTAGATATAACTTGTGACGAGCATGGTTATTTCCCCCCTTTCACCCGGTGTTGATGGATTATGTCTTCACTTGAATCAACCCGAGAGCAGCTTAAGCAAAAATATAAATACAACTCACAATTCTCCTCCGCGCAATGCAAAACTGAGAAATCAGCTCAAACATTGGACAGTGGTGAAACCAAGGAGAAAGAGGAGCGTACTCGCTCTTCTAAGAACCAGCTGCTCTCACAAGTCTAAAAAACCTTGCTTGTCATGAGGGACTAGATAGCTTTTCTGTTGTGAAGTCGTTGACGAAAACATGCATGGCTCAAAATCATTTTACTTCTGTTTCATAAAGACAAAAAGCTCTAGCACATGACTAATCCCTGCTTCCCTCTGCGAAGGGCCTTTCTTTTAGTTTTAATGTTGAGTCAGTTTTCCTCTTCTTTCTATCTCCACAAAAGCAAACATCTAGTATTGACCCTGGATATCGTTGAGCATATTGCATTGCTAAGATTAAACATGAATCTTTATATTGACATTATCTATAAGATAAACCGTTGGAAGATGAAGCTTTTTGCTAATTCTTGCATCTTCCTTTGAGTTGATTCTCAAACACTTTTGTTATGGAATTATTATCCTTGTGAATTAGACAAATATGTTGATCACATTGTTTTCATGTTTTTTACATACTATTTATGAAAGGTTTTGCTTGAATAATTCAACTTGTTTATTCACTAGCTAATATGCCCATGCGTTGCTACGGGATGACAAATTACGTAGTGAAGAATCGTTACTGAAAATCTTTTTTTTTCTTATTGGAACGCATATCTCCTGACATGACACAGATCCTTTTTGGCAGTTTCCATTGTGAAGATTCATTATTGAAAATATTTTTTTTCTTAATGGGATGCATATCTCCTGACATGACACAGGTCCTTTTTGGCAGTTGTCGCTCCACTGTCAAGAGCATGTGCTCGTCTTCCCTTAGCCGTGTACCCGGCCTTGTGGAGGTCATGGGATTCTTGCTGGATTAGGGTGAACAAAACATTCATGTCCGGTGTCAACATGGAGGGTGTCGTGCGTTGGAGTTGCCTTAATTATTGTTGTCTCACACATTTCGCTTGAACAATCAGATATCTAGAGGTCGCAGAAGTAGCTTTGCTTGCTTCTCCATGATAAATTGTAAACACAGTCACATTCATTTGTCTTGTAAACCATATCATAGTAAACTTTTCTGCAGATAACAGGTACAACCAAATAGAAAGCCAGCCAATTAAGACTGGGCTAGCCACACAACATGGCGCATTATGATTGACAGGTTTGTCAATGAGTATCAGCCCATCAGGCATGTTCTTTCTATTAAAATAGAATAATAGGCAGTGTCACTCAATTCCCGATGAATCTCTCGTGTTCTTCAACCAAACCACGTACTCCATCTTATCCTTGCCCAACATGTACTCATAGTGATATAACTTTATTCCATGTCGCTCAAAAAATTCCAATATAAATGAGATTAAACATAAGCTTTGATATGCTAACAACTATATGAATGTTTTTCAACTTAGCCTACCACATATTCATGTCCACATGTAGTGATCTGAAACTGATGTTGATGTTTCATCAGTGTCACCGGGACACGACTCCCTGTACCATGGTTGCAAACCGGTCTCATTGACAACCCAGTCTAGAGCATATACATAACTGCAGTTTAACAGAGAAGTTTAACCAAGAAAAATTCCTCGCTGCAATTAACCCACAACTGTATAACTATTAAAATATTGCAGGTTCACATCTAAACGTGCACTTTGTGTACAACAAAAATAACAGGGGCCAATAACAAACTACGCCTCTACCTATTTTTATCCATAATTCCCAAATCACGTCCCTGGTCGCCTTGTACAACTCCTCTGCTTGGTCTTCTCGCAAAACTATTGTCCATGGTCGATGAGCACCTCTCCTGGTCGTCCCTTGCACAAAAATCGACAAACTAAGATTATAACTACATTGTGTGAAATGTTTTCGGTGGATTTACAAACCAGTCTCCTCAGAAGCTTTGCCCCGCTACTCAGGATGTTTTCCTCTGGCACCCTTCCTGCATGTACGAGTTACTTCCTTATCCACCCCATCATGCAAGGAGACAATTTTGTGTCTTCCTCTTATAATCCTTGCACTTTCTCTTCCTGTCACACCTCTCTTTGATGTTGTCCCTATCTCCTTCTCATGCTTGATCCCATAAAATAGAAACTTGTAGTATATATTCCTCTTCCCCATCATACACATGGATCCACGGTTGCTTCGCAGCATGGTGACACATGGTCATCATTTGCAACTCAAGTTCCATATTACACATGAGGCAGTAGGAAAAGTTTGATATACCCAAGAGAAATTAAAAATAACCTGATATACCCAAGGTCCCATATTAGCCCGTCTTTCGTCCAACCCCCTCCGGCCCTCCGCGCTCGCCCTCCTCTCGGCCTTCATGTACTACGCGCCCCACGCCGCCTGCCAGTGCAACATCACCCTCTAGCGTCGCCCCATATCCAAGGGCAGTGAGCCGCTCCCCCGCAGCCGATGCCTCTCCCGCAGGCCCTGTGCCCTGCTTACGGCATCCGGCATTGGCCTGGACCACCGCCGCTGGATCGCCGCTCTGCGGCACGTCCACGAGTGCCTCGTCGACGGCGTGTTACGGCTGAGCACGTCGAAGATCCGGATTGGCTTCGACTTTGCTGGCGGCGCCGCCAACTTCGCTGCTCGAATGAGGAAGCGCGGCTGCGCGGGGAAGCCAACAAACTTGTTCGTGGCGGTCGAGGCTTGCCACTGCTACCACGCTGTCCTACTGAAAACAAAAGCACCAACGACCAGTCAAAAAACTAAAAAAAATACAGCGGCTAACAGAAGCATACGGATGCAAGGCATGTAGGCACAACAACATGCTCACAGATATCTTTTTCTAAACCTCAATGTACTAAGTTGTAAAAAAAAATGATACAGTACTATTTTACGGGTTAATCACCGAAAGCTAATGATATTTACAAATCTACTTTGGACATCTTCTAATGGTAACATATCATTTTCTGAAGAAAAAAATACATTTTATGGCTTTATGCCTCTCAAATATCTTGATTACTATTTCACATGATATTCAAACACTTGATGTGCTGAATTACTGACATGCAGTACAGTTCATTCGAACACTTGATGTACATGATATTCAATAATACCAGAGCTTGATGACTAAAATACAATACAGTTCATTCAGATTCCCAGATCAAGCTATGCATACTTTTCATAATAACATGCCAAATTTAATAGAGTTCAGGCATCGATTGTTCCACAAAAATGACTTAATAACTACAGATTTTAGAATCCATACCATTAAGTATGACTGAGCTGACACTTTGTCGAGTACACTCTTGAAATGAGAGTGATACTCAGTTACAAGCAGCCACTCAATAAAGTTTACACCACACTCTGGACCCACGTGTCTGTAAAATGTCAAATTGCAAATCGATAAATGCCAATGAATGCAACCTTTTAGAAGTACACAGATTCTTAAGTTATAGGAGCCTGCAATTGTTTTGTCCATCGATCCTTTTAAGCATTAATACCAAAAGCTGTTGTACTGCTAACTCATATACCTTGTTAACATGCAATAAGGCTCCATAAGATAACTCATACCTTGTAAACTGAAATTCAGAAGTAGATGAGTTCCATTCAGAAACCTGCATACTGTGCGTGTATAAGTGAAAAGGCAGTATAAGTTAACCTGCATTAACCTTCAGTACAAACAGTGTAAGCACATGAGACAAACTGCAAACTACAAAAAAGATAGCATTCATATATGAGGATAGGATGATACCTGCGTCAGTTGTCTGCTTTCATGGTTCCCATGCAAAAGGGTTACGTGTCCAGGATGTCTAATGACAGTCATGTAACTCAGCAAATAGAATAAGAAATTTACCATGATACAATGGTAATTGGAAAGTCTTTACGTGCAAACCAAACCAAACCGGATTCAAACATAACTATGTTGTACGAATAGTTGTCTCACCAATATGGAGTCAGCAAATACGTTACTATAGGCAAAATTTATCAAGCATAAAATAATTCTTCCGTTCTACAGCAAAGGAGTATCAAGTATAGCCACCTGAATGTTCTAACTTCCTGTAGATGGCTAACAGTCGTACAAACAGCCCTTGTAGATACATTACATATGAACGCCCATGTGCTAAATCACTGATTACAACATACTGAATTAATGACGAAAACAACCATAGAAATGTAGCAAGATACTATGTGCGAAAATAAGTCATAGCGTGCACAAATTTTTATACATTTAACTGGTTACAGCAGGAAACAAAGTCAACATTGCATCAAAATTAATCTCCAACATGCTCAATACTTGAATAATGAGACCACCTTTCACCTTTGTCAAGCAGACGTTCAATTCAAGACCACAAGGCTGCTGAACCCGTGATGCACAAAATCACCCTGCAACAAGGCAACCCAAACTCGGTAGGAATAAGGAAGCGGTCACTTCAGACCTAAGAGCAACTCCAGCCGTTGGCCCCCCCCAGGGTATCCGGCGAAGGCTTTTTAGCCCGTTCGCCGGCGCCCCCCAAGCCTTGGGGAGGCCTCGGTTCCCACCCGCCCCCCTAGCTTTCGGCCCCCAAGGCACTTTTTTTTTGAATCGACGTGTTCCCGCTACATATCGGCGATCGCAAGTCTGGTGATCCAGCCACAATTCGGCGGTCAAGTTTGCATAGTTTTACAAAAAGAAAACGGCCATATGTAGCCAAATCGGCCTCAAAACGCCGGCTCGTCGTCCTCCACTTGCACCACGACGGAGTCGGTCGATGGCGCAGCGATCTTCGGCGACGATGCCGGCTCGTCGTCCTCCTCCACTTGCACCACGTAGGAAGGGTCGGTCGATGGCGCAGCGATCGGCGGCGACGATGGCGGAGTAGTACTGGTGCTCGGCGTCGTTTTCGTGGTGGAGCCTTCCGTTGGCGGAGTCGGGGTCATCGTCGGCGGTGGAGTCGGGGTCGGTGGTGGAGTCGGGGTCGGGATCGGCGCTGGCATCTCGTTCAGGATGAGGTCGCGCTGGCTCATGTACCACGCCTTGACCTTTTCGTCCATGATCGCCGCCGGGTCGGCGCTCATGAGGAACGCCAGATCGGTATTCCTCTTTTTGGCCGCGACCTTGGTCTTGAGGAGCTCGATCTTCACGTCTTGTTTCTCCATCATCTGCAACCACCTCGCCTCGCACTTCTCCTCCCTCTTGACGGCGTGTGTCTTGGCGTCGGCAATGCACTTCTCGATCGACGTGTGCAGCCTTTCTATCGCCGGTGTACTCGCCCTCGCCCTCGCCGCCTTCGCCTTCTTGTTCCCTTCTGGACGTCCATCCGAGGCTCCCGATCCCGGCGCGTCGGGGTTGAACGGTTCTTTCCCCTTGCCGAGGTTCAGATGAACCTCCGCCCACTTCTCGCACTTCTCGATCCTGGAGAAGACATGGAGGAATTTGAACTCGGCGCCTTTGCTGTCCTGCCGGTACATCTCGAACATCCGGACCATCTGCCGGCGCGCAACAAAAGGAATGTCAGCCGAAGAAGAAATGAACATGCCATGGGCGACCGAGTCGCGGTTTACCTGTCGCTCGACGTCGGCGCCGCTCTCCGGGTGAGCTATGACCTCCTCGACGATCCCGTGCCATTTGCTGCAAGCCGCCTGGACGACCGCCCAGTGGTTCGCCATCGCTTTCTCGCCGCGTGCCATGTAAAATCCTTTGAACTCAGGGTCGCAAAGCTTGCGCTCGTCGAACGATCTCTTCACCCTCGCCCAATAGTTCTCCGAGTTCTGATTTGCGCCCGTGATGGGGTCAATGCTCACCGTCTTCCACGCTTCGGCGAGGCACTCGTCTTCCTTGGCGGACCATTTGATGCGAGGCTCGGCTTTGTCGGCGGCCGCCGCCTTCTTCGTCTTCTTCTTGTTCTTCCCCTTCCCCGCGGCGACGGGTTGTTCTTCCTCCTCCTCGTACTCGCCATATTCTTCCTCCTCCCCCGCGAACTCATCCCCGGCGAAGTCTCCCCCGCCAAAGTCATCCTCTTCTTCTCCCCGGGGGTATGACGCCGCCGCCGCCGCTGTGCCAGACGCGATGATGTCTTCCATACATGCGTCCTGTGACTCCTGCGATTCGGGCATTTCACCGAGCACGCTGCGGGCACCATCGAACTCGACCAGAGGGTGGAACAGAGGGCCACGGTATGGCATGGCCGGCGAGCCCCCGGTGCCGGCGCTGAGTGCGGAAGGGCCGCGGAACGCTATGTTGGGGTTGAATCCGCCGTGCGAGTCGCCGTCTCCGTAGTCCAGCGTGTCCCCCCTCCAGTGGGGTGTGGCTGGCGACGCCGGCGAGAAGGCGGTGGGCGACGGTGAGAAGGACGACGGTGAAGGTGACGCCACGCTTGCTTGGCTTCCTCCTTGGCTTCCTTGGGTTCCCCAAGCGCCGGGCGGCAAATAGAGGCCGTGCGGCGCATACAGTGGCGACGGCGCAGGAAAGCACGGTTTCCCGGCCGCCACCGCCGCCGCTCGTCGTGTCTCCTTGGCCTCATCCGCCTCCTTGGCCTTCTTCCTCGCGTCCCTTGCCTTGCGGTCGGCGGTGACCGTCTTCCTTCACTCGACTTCATTCGCCCACTCGGTGTTGCTCAAGCCGTCCGGCCGCCCCCTCCCCCTCCCCCTCCCCCTACCCCTCCCGGAGGTCGCCCCCGCCATCTTCACCGGTGGTTCTTCACCGGCGGCTCGTGGGTTGTTGAATTTCTTGGGCGCCATGGGAGGTGATTTCCGCGGGAAACGGCGGGAGCTACGGCGGGAAGCGATATGGAGGTGAGATATGGAGAAGGAGAAATGGAGGGAAGCGAAACAAAAATGGTGGGAAACAATTGTCTCGCCGGCAGGGCTGGCCCGCGCGGCTTTTCCCTTGTGCCGGCGCCCCCAGGCCGAACCCAGCGCGCTGGGTTCGGCCTGGGTACGCCGGATAAATTTTGGGCCAAATCCGGCGAAAAACGAGACCCTGGAGGCGCGACTGGGAGAAAAATCGCCCGCCGGCGTCCAAAAAGCGGTCCTGGGGGGCCTCGTGGGGGGGCGGCTGGAGTTGCTCCAAGACACCAAACCACCAGCAGAGACAGAGATCATATTCTAGTGGTTGCAGGTTTTACTTGACTCCATTGGCGTGCGTGTCGGAGTTCATATCTGGGCGTGTAACAGAGTTGGAAGAAGTTGCCGCGTGGGCGGCGGAGGAGCGAGAAGTCGAGGGTCGTGCGCCACTGATTGCGAAGCAAGGAAGGGGAGGGGCGGCGCCGATCAGGGGATAGGGAAGGGCTCCGCTGTTGGAGGCATTGGTGGCGGGCGCGTCGACCTTGAGGCGTCGACGATGGACGAGGAGTGCTTCGGAGGTGGGCTTGTGAGCGTGGATCACATCAATGGCGACCTCGAGGTAACAACCGTGAGCGGGGAGCTCCTCGCAGGCGGGCGCGTGGGCGTAGGTCGTGTCAATGGCGGCCTGGGGTAAGGAAGGCAGTGCTGCTAGGGCATGAGCAAGGCGACGGTGGTGTTCGGGATCGGGGGGTCGGCCTTGGAGATGGGGATCGAGGGGGTGGCCATCGTGGAGATAGGGTTTGGGGTTCTCAGCTTCTTGCGTGCAGAGGTGAGCGAGTGGGGGATTTTTGTTGGGCTTGGCCCATTTGGTCACACGCGAGAGGAGCGCGAGGGACGGTGGACGAAACTGATTGACGTACGGCGGACTAAGGAACAGAATTTACCTTTTAGGTAGTAGAGATTGCTTTCTTGCTATCAATTATAGACAATTGTTCAGTATCTCTTCATTCACATCCTTTGATTTGCATTACTACCTTGATCAAGTTTGTGTTGGTTGCATGTCTCATCAAAAATTATTTGTTATCACTCTCTTACTCGAGGACGAGTAGGAGTTAAGCTTGGGGATGCTGATACGTCTCCGACGTATCTATAATTTTTGAGTGATCCATGCTAGTTTTGTGATATTGTCACATGTTTTTACTGAGATTTATATCATTTTTAAGCATTTTTTCGGACTAACCTATTGACAAGATGCCCAGTGCCAGTTCCCTGTTTTTGCTGTCTTTTTGTCTCAGAAATTTACTTCTGGAAATATTCTCGGAACGCGCTGGAAATTTTTGAGGAATTTTTATACGCCAAGACCAAGTCCCAGTCCAAAGGAGAGCCGGAGGGGAGGCCTAGGGGGCAGGTGCGGCCACCTGCCGCGGCCTAGGGGCCACCCGCGGGTGGGGCCCACTGATACCCACAAGTATAGGGGATCGTTGAAGTCTTCGATGTGTAAGTATAGTATCGATCCCATGAGGAGTAGAAGGTATAAGTATTTATCCTTTCAAATAAGAGTGCCACTTCCCTTATTATCTATGCACTAGACAAACTAAAATGATTAAATGATGCAAGTGTTTTTGGGTTTTTGGTGTATAGATTGCAATAAAGTAAAATGCTGAGAATGCAATATGACAAGCGAAAGCTCTCAAAGAGAGAAAGCCCAATCCTCTATGCAGGAAGAGGACAAGCTCAAGTGTGTGTTTCTTATAGGTGGAGAGGGTTCCCAAGGGCTACCTAGACTTCATGGCATAAATATTTCTAGAACAACAGGGTAAACATTTTGTCAAGTTTTAATCTTCTTTGGACAGAGCCATAATTAGGAATAGCTAAATGCATAAACTAAACCTCTTATGATGGATCATGTGGCCAAGTAAATGACTAGACAAGAGTTATTAACACATAAAGTCCCACCATAGCATTAATCTTTAAGGTCTCCAATACTAATACCCCATAAAGTAACTTCATGATTCGGTCTCAGGTTTACTTGTCCCCCTAAGTCCTCCTCAATTCACCACATCATGGTGTTCTCCTATGAGCCCATATAGGTGAAGTGTTATGCAGTCGACGTTCGCACAACACCATCATAGAATCACATCAAAGATAAAAACTAGACAAAATCCCAACACATGTCATATATAAATCATTGCCAATTCATCCTATACCCCCAGGAACATGAGAGAACTACTCACAACACCAAGACATGATATGATTCAGTGGTAAAAGTGATACAACACAATCTGAAATTATGATCTCCCCACAAAACAATGACAAGTAGCAATTCACCAACATGTAAAATAGCACTTAGACAATAGCTAGGGATCAACCAATCTCAAAATATGAGGGGGATGAAGTGGATCACGAAGATGGTGATGGAGATGGTGCTGGTCTTGGCGGTGGTGTTGATGGAAACTCCAGAGGGGGGATGGAGAAGACCTCCGGAGGTGATTCCGGCGGCGTTTCCCCCCTCCGATCTTCTCCGGCGGCAGCCTTCTGTCTCTCTGTTTCTGGTTTTGTGTTTCTCCGCCGCCTCCTTCTGGAAAACGTCGGGGGACCTTTTTTATAGGCGTTTTTAGGTCACGAGGATGCTAATGGGCGAAGGATCGATGCAAATGGGGCCACGAGGGCCAAGTTGGATGGGCCCACGCGGCCTGGTACTGTAGCCACGTGGGACCCTCCCTTTTGGTCCTCCGGCCTCCGTTCATTGACTTCTTTCGCTCCTAAATCTTCTCCTTCCAAAATATTGACCCTCCTAAATTTATAGCTCATTATGACGTCGTTAAGGTCCTGAAACAAATAAAGAAAGAAATAGGGGTTTTCTGCCTGCGTAGGATTAATTCCATAAAAAGGGGAAATCATTATAAATTACCAAAAATCATTAAATAACAGTAATATACCCCTTATATGATGCAAATATGAATGGAATATAACTATTATAGTGCAAAGTTCATGTATGCATTTTAGATGCATCACCCGCCCCTGCCCGTGGGACCTCACCTCACGGCCCTCCGACGCCTATAAATTTCTTTTAACCCTAAAAACATGAGTGCGGCCATTATTTTCCAGAAACTCGACCCTGACGCGCCATCAACTCGAACCCTAGTTCGGGGTCCCATCTGAAGCTGATCCCGACACTCTGCCAGAGGAGAGATCGATCCCGGAGGGCTCTTCATTGCCATGCCTTCCTCCGGGATGACACGTGAGTAGTCGCACCTTGGACTACGGGTCCATGGCAGTAGCTAGATGGTAGTCTCTCACCTTTGTGCTTCATGTCTTATGATCTTGTGAGCTGCCTAACATGATCAAGATGGACTATTGTAATGCTATGTGATGTGTTTGCTGGGATCCGATGGATTATGAAGTTATGTTCAGATTGTGCATGATTCTTATATGAGTTATTTATGTTCTTGCATGCTCTCCGATGTGCGTAGTTACTTTGGCCAAGTGATTGTGTGCATCTCCAAGAGAGGGTAGTTATGCTAGATAGTGGGTACATGCCCCCTTTTATTCCTGGGCACGAGTGACAAAAACGTCTAAGGGCGAGGGTGTGCTGTTGCTACTAAGGGTAAAACAGCGGTGCTAATGTCTCATTTGATATTAGTGTTGCTTACATCATGCGCTTTACTTAATACATATGTCTGTTGCTTGCAATTTAATACCGTTGGGTGACAGGCTGGATAGCGATCCCACGGTGGACGTATTAGACAAAGATGCAGTTGAACTCAACGGTCTTTGTTCCTTGTCGTGATGCCTCCATAAATATTATCATGTTCTTTTTGTCATGGCTAAATTGGGTTTGTTTCATGATCTTGTTAATTGCCTGGCTGTAATTCGTTCACCCATCACATGCATATTTTATTTACTTGAGAGACTCCACTAGTGAACCCATGGCCCCCGGTCCATCTTTTTACATTGTTTACAATCTCATTTACTTGCTTTTAATCATCATTACTCCTCTGGTCACTTTTGTATTTATTCCATTTCATCATACAATTAACCGCTTTGTGTTCTGCGAGACCGGAGAGATTGACAACCTCTCCGCCGTTGGGGGCAAAGTATTTTGGTTGAGTGTGTGCAGGTCCACGTCTGTTGAAGGTTAAGCGCCAGAGATCTTCAACATTCACCTCGTTGTTGATTTCAAAGTCCTACTGGTTCGATAAACCTCGGTTCTTTAATTGAGGGAAAACTGCTACTATCTACAATTCCGCCTTCGCTTGGGGCACCACCCAACTCTGCCAGTGTTTATTAATTCCTACAATCAGTAATCAACACCTGGGATTCGATCCCAATGAACTAATAACAAAACAATCACTATTGCTATAGCGGGATGAGATGGGATGATGACGGTGATGACGGTGCTGATGGTGGAGATGGTGTTGATGATGATCCCGATGATGCTTGGCGTGATGGCGATGACGATGGCGGCGATTCCCCCTCCGGGAGGGAAATTCCCCGGCAGATTTCTCCCTGCCGGAGCCCTTCTTCTCTCTGTCTGGTTTCCGCCTCGTGGAGGCGGCGGAATAATTCTTCGCCGATTGTCCCGATGTTTTTAGGTCACAGGGTAATAGCATGCCAAAGGGGAGGCGGAGAGGGGCCACAGGGGCCAGGGGCGGGCCCCTGCCGCGGCTCTAGGAGGGCCCGCGGCAGGGCGTCGCACCTGCCCCCTGTTGCTCGCCTCTTCGCCCCCTTCTGGTTCTGTGACTTATTTCCCTGACTATTGATCTCTGAATTTTTCTGGAATTTTTGTGGCTTCCGAAGTCAGGTGTCTTGACAGGTACTTTTCCAGTTGACTCCAGGCTCCGATGGATGCATCTCCAATAATTGCCAAACATGCAAAATAGGATAAAATAACATAAGTATTGCATCATAATATGAAATATATCAATGAATAATGACAAATTATGATGTAGAATAGTGATGCAAAATGGACGTATTAGGCTCCCCGGCAACGGCGCTAGAAAACGTCTTGATACCCGCAAGTATAGGGGATCGCTGAAATCTTCATTGGGAAGTATTGCCCAAATTTATAGTTCGACACGATGCGAACACAAGAATACCAATAAGACTTTAGCAATTGAGGCGTCACTCTCAACCACACCTGTATATCAATAAACTTGCATCAGTAATAGTGATGGCAGTAATATGATTCAAGTAACCAAAGTAAAACAGTAGTAGTAACAAGGGTTTCCCGGTTTTCACCGGAAAAGTGAAAGTGTAACTCAGAGATTTAAAACGTAGGCATGAGGTGACATCGGGGTGTTGCATGAATAAGATTGATCATATAATAAGATTCATATAGCAATGGGACTTATCTCTAACTCCGATATATGTAGGTATGTGTTCCATAATTAGTTGTGCGCACTAACCAAGAGAATTTGCACAACATCTATTGTCCTACCTGCCCATTTCACCGGGGCCAACTTGGAACTACAGGTAATTAAGGTCTACCCTTTCGAATATCCCGGGACAACGCATTAACACTTCATGAACACATAGATTCCTCAAACTAAAACATCTCCCCCTTGTTTTCCCTATATGTCACATTTAGGGTTCGCAGGTTCAACATAATAGCAGGTAATACACTTTGCAGATAAATACCAAACTCAATTATATGATGGGGCAAAATAAGTTCAGTATTGAAATCATGCCACTCGGGCCCTAGTAGCAAGCATTAAACATAGCATAAGTGCATCAACACAATACAAAAGTATCCTCAAGATAAACCCCTCAAATCTCGAACAATGAGTATCATCACATGATCAATCTCATCCAATCCCCATCCACCTCATGTGCCTACAGCGAACTACTCACACATGGTGATGGTGATGGAGCTCATGGTCGGTGGAGATGAAGGCGGTGAAGATGGCGGTGAAGACGGCCTCCGAATCCCTCCTCCGGGGGAGAAATCCTGGATCAATCTGACTCCGAAATCGAAGATCGTGGGTGTGGCGGCGCTCTGTTTCGCGAATAGCTCTCTCCTTCTAGGTCATCCACTTTTTCGTATATATGAAGGGGTACGCCGAAGCCGAAGGGGAGGAGGTGCTCGAGGCCCAAATTAGGTGGGCCCACGCGGCCAAAGAATCTGGCCGCATGGGACCCATCTTTTTGGCCCTCGAACGCTTCCTCGTGTCCATGTTTTGCCCGATGTCCTCCTTTTCCATAAAAACCGACGTGGTATTTTTCCCCGATTTAATTTCCCGCAAAAACAATCAGAAAAGAGACTTTGCTAAAAACAGCGTCAGATTTAGCAGTTTTATTCAAATATGAGAAGATTCCGGAGCAAATTATCAAGCAAAGTGATTGGAAAAGTAGATGCATTTTAGGTGCATCAGGAAGCTATCAGCAAGGAGACCAAGGCCAATGCAACTAAAATAAGCTCGGTGATCATGTGCACTTGGTGGAGAATATGGAAAGAGAGGAACAATCACATCTTCAACGCAAAAGCTTGCAATGCCCCAAAGATTTGTGATCTAATCTCCGAAGATCTTCGCGAGTGGAAGCGGGCTCGGCTGAAAGGAGCCCTCTGGATACCTCCGGACTAATTGCCGCACCTTGTATAGACTAACTAGCTACTAACTGAGAACTTAATCTAACCATTTGTAACACCATTCTTTCTCCTTCTTAATGAATAGAAAATGGCGCAGCCTTTTTCGTCAAAAAATAAAAATAAAGAGAGGGTCCGTTGGATGGATGCGGCGTACCGATGGGCGCAAAGAAGGGGCGCAGGCAAGCCCCTTCCCAACAAAAGCTACTTTGTCCTCTGATCATGGTCTAGATACCATCCGCGCTCGAGACTATGAGCCCAAAGTTCGCGTCCTCCAAAGTTGCCGCTTCATCCGCTTTCCCCTTCGTGGCTTCCTCTCTTCCCCGCATCCTCTCCTCTCGTTCTCCACTGCTCAATCTACCTCATCAGCGGTGAGCTGTCCGGCGAGGAGAAGCATCTAGTGGCGGCGGTTTGGGGTCCTGGTTTGCATAGGAGATGGTGGAGGAGATTCTTCGACGCGGATCGGCGGAAATCTCTCAGGCAAGTACTCTCATCTCCGCACCTCCATCCAATCTCCCTCGTCGGCCCGGACCGGTCCGGTGGCTGACGCACCGTGCGCGAGGGACGTTCGCATGCCATCAAATACCTTCGGTGCACTGGTGAGTGGTGGAGTTGGTGCTGACGGTCTTGTGATGAAGACACGACCTCGAAGTCATGCATGACAGATTGGCTCCCTGTCATGGACACAACGAAAATCTCCAAAACCCCAACTCACATCTTGCTAATTTAATTTGCCCTGTCTCGCCACGCCGCCTCCCTCATTCCCGCCTCTTCCACCTCTCCCGTTGCCACTGTAGCCAGGGCGCTGCAGCTCTCAAAGGGAAGGGGAAGGAGCCGAGCTCGACAAAGACGAAGTACCTGGGCTCCACGCCCGGAATTTGCCGGCAGAGCAAGACTCACCCCCCATGACGCGGCCAGAGGGGATGACGGACGACGCATGGGGCTCGGCGGTTGATCATGGAGCAGCGAAAGGAGCAGTGCATCAGGCAGGCGACGGAGAAGGCGGCGGTGGAGCTTGCCGCCTTGAACCAAGCTTTTTCCATGGGAGCAAATGAGAAGAAGCAGCAGCTTGCCGTCAAACTCGTCGTATTACCAAGAAAGCAGCACCGCCATGCCCTGATGCAGGTTCTCCCTCGAGCTCAGTGACATCGACCATGGCGGCTTCAACCTGAATGCGATCTTCTCCCTGATCCAGCACGACGTTGCCAGCCTGGACATCAACCAGTCGTACGAGGCCTCATCGGCTCTGCGTAGGGGTTCAAGTTCATCCGGTGCAACCGGCGTCGACTACCAAACCCAGGTCGTCCGTAGCTTGTCGTTTGGCCCGGCCGTGCCCAACATGGTCAACGGAACATCGTCCGACTTCCTCATCGGCGACAAGGTATGGACTATAGGATGTTGCGTTCTACATCCGTCGATAAGTATAATGAGCGTCCGCATTGCATTTTTCTATGCATAGGGGAACGACGTCATGCTAAACATAATCATGGACAACACCCCGCATGAAGGAGAAGACGAGGAGACGGCCGACGATGATGAAGACGAAGACGACAAGGAAGATTGTGAGGTAGCCGAACCCATTGCCGACGGTGAACCAGTGCTGACCGTGAAGCTGAGAAGGCGTGCCAAGAACTGTGGCGTTTGTTGGAAGACCAAGGAGTATAAATGCTTGGTGGAATCTTGGAAGAGATGACCGGCAACGCGATCACCAGCTCCAATCAATCGAGCCTCGCCTATTGGACGAGAATCAAGACCGAGTTCGACGAGTGCAAGTTCACCAAGGACTACTAAAAGGTGAAGATGGATCGCAACCAAGGCGCCATCGAGCATAGGTGGCGTGCCATCCAAAAGATTGTAAACAAGTTTCACAGATGTCTTAAGAACATCCGTGAGAGAAAAGAGAGTGGAAAAAATCCCGCCTATCAAGTAAGTTCATGTCCTCGTCGATGTTAAGTTCGAGTTGGCACGCCGACGACGTATTGATGTCCCTTGTTTTCCTGTTAGATCATCGATGCCCTTTCTTTGTATTGAGAGATTAACAACTACAAGGAGTTAGGCTTGATGCATTGCTTCAAGTTGCTCCAAAATTGTGAGAAGTGGAGCGTGCATTGGAAGACGCTCTCGAAGGTCGGCCGCACCAACATCGAAGATGTTTCTAACTCAAAGGGGCAGCCAATGGGGACCACAAAATCCAAGGCAGCCTTGGCGGCGGGCTCAACCTCTTAGTGGGTCACGACATCCATCGACAAGGTGCTCGCCGATGTCTATGCGAACTCAAGCATGAGGCACGCCCAAAGTCGCCATCTTGAAGAGGAAGGAGGACTTCATGATCTTGTACGCTGACATGTCGAACATGAACTTGCAGGTGAAGGTGGCGCACGAGCTGTTTTGCACCGCCATATTGCAAGAACTGGGGCTTGGCTAGGTGACATCCACGGCGACACCAACGGACGACACCCACCACGACACCCAAGGCCAGGAAGGGGGCAAAGACGACGCCCAGGGCCACGACGATGACACCCAAGGCCACGCCGGTGGCCGTGGTGAGAGCTAATGCGACATCGACAGCGAGGAACTACTCTATTTTTTGCTATGCCGGACTCCGCGGCGTATGGGCGAGTATTTTGATGGCCTGGCAACTCGTTTTGGCATCGCGAGTGGGGCGCGACGGTGCCAATAGGCGCCATCTCGTCCGGACGGCGCCAATAAAGCTCGTCCGGACGCTCATCCAGACACTCTATTGGTGCCCCGACTAGAGATGCTCTTATTGACTATTGGGTTACGATCTCTAATAAACTAGATGGATTAGCACTGGTATGGGCTTAAATGCTTTTTAATTACGGTCATTGGTGCATGTACTATTCCCATGCGCCATAAAACCTTGAGGCCTTGTTTGGTTCTAGTGTTTTTGTGGGGATTAGAGGGAATAATCCCCACCAAACCCCAGATTCCCACCTATGGCTAAAAACATGTTTGGTTCTAGAGTATTGGGCTAGTTTAATCCCCACTTATCCCCACTTTTCCCCAAGTTCTAGTGTATATTTTCCAATATTCAATAAACTATCTATACCTAGTGGATTTGTGGGGATTGGGGTTTTGTGGGGATTAGAGGGGCTTGGGTGAAGGTGGGGGTTTCACCCAATCCCCTTAAAGATTATCCCCGCTAATCCCTATAAAAACACTAGTGCCAAACAAGGCATGAGGGGGCCCGATCGTTAGGGGGTTTAGTCTAGCCCCTGCTCGCCCTGTCTCCGCCCCTGCCCACGTCACTCCTCCGTCACCCTCCCCATAGCACACCACGTTCGCATGTGGAGGAAAAAAATCATCCTCCCTGGGAGGACGTCCTTAAAGTAACAAATATGTTTATATAATAATGATGGGTAATCATTGCGTTAACTTTTTTTTCCTATAGAACATTAGTTGTAAAGATTTCCCTTGTAATAAATAAGTCAAATTCTTTTTCCACATTAGTATGTAATTTTTTTTGTCGTAAGAGGGAACAATAAATGGTATAACTATCGTATCTTGTACAATCAATGCAATATTTTTACGATCAACCACACATCAATGCAATTTATAGCTCTTCTTGAATGACTACTATTTAATTCAAGATATGCTTTTAACCATATAAATATGGTGGCATACACTCTATAAATTGATAATTCCATATTTCCGCCATGAAAGGAAAGCAACCGATTAGAATGAGCATTCTCTTATCATTTTTTATTTTGTCCACTGGGGGAAGAGAAGTTAAATGTATTGATCATGGTGAAAATACTAGAAGGTTCCTCATGAATCATCAAGTTAACAAGACTATTATGGTATGTACATGTATTCATCTTACTTTTTATGTTTATCGATCCTCATTTTGGAGATTATGAATCCAAGGGAATGTCAAAATAGGTTGCAGGCGGAGATGTATATGATTGCATTGGTGTGAATGTACAACCAGCCTTTAACCACCCATTGCTGAAAGATCATAAAATCCAGGTAAGTTATTATAATGAAGATGTGATTACTTTCATGTTGTGGCTAAGTTGAATGTCAATATTCATTTTGAAAATCAGGAATGAATGATGAGTTCTCTAAATTAAATTAATAATCGGTAGGTAGAAAGTCATATACAATCATGATAGCATTTCCTTTACATATTTTGCTTACTTTGTTCCGTAAATTAGCTTTTGAAATCCCTATATCGCTTATAAATTCTTCTTTGGACACTATTTAGACATTGTTTTAATAGTAGAAGAGAAATAAATAACCTCTTTTCAAAAATGCAAATGTAAAAGTAACCATTCTTTTTAGACATTTAATTATGCATTAGAAATATATATTTGGTTATATGATGATTCGGTTTTGCTCCTTAAATAGATGGAACCAAGCTCTCTCCCAGTGAGTAGATATACAGACTCTCCACCGATGCATGCCATCCCAGAAGCACAATTGCCTATCATTGAGTGCCCTATAGGAACAGTTCCAATAATGCGTAACAATAGAAGGGACCACATTGCAGCAACAACTATTGATGAATTGATTGGCAAGGACATACATCAAGAGGTAATATTTTCTTCTTTAGAACATAGTTGGCTCAACAAAAGATTCTAGGATAGTATCACATACAAATTCATCCCCCAGATCTAATAATTTCATGGTAAAAGCTCAGATAAGTATATGGAACAATGAATTTTGTAAACCACAACGATATAGCTCCTTTTACACTTTCACATTGTTGTTCCCACTAACGCAAAAGGAAAATAAATTTTTATTTGTTCTAGCAAGTTCCCATCCCATTTTATCTAATGTTTGGTCTATATTGACCTTAGTATAAAACATGAACTGATATTCATCAAATATTCTCAGTGTTATGTTGTCAAATTTCTATTAGTGCAAATATTTTTAGTATTCCTACTAAAACAGAAGAAATTATATTGGCTTGTAGGCTGCAGGAATCCAATATCGTGATGAGCTATTTGGAACACGGGCTAGAATAAATGTTTATGATCCAAAGGTGAATAAGAATAGTAAGGATTTCAGTGCATCATGCATACAGATTAACGCGGGCCTAGAAGTAGGCCGTCAAGAAGGGATAGGAGCTGGTTCTTGGGTATCTCCAGTCTATAGTGGTGACAGCTTTGCTAGGTTTCACGTTTACTGGGTAAATCATAATCTATTTATTTGCACGAACATTCTCTTATGAATTATATAATCACACAGTTTATTATTAACATTGAGTACATTTTTTAAAGCATGATGACCTATCAACGAAGACGTGTGTTGATCATGATTGTAACGCTTTCGTGCAAGTTAGCGGAAGTGTTGGCCTCGGAGGAAGAATAAAACCAATTTCCACCTATAACGGACCACAATATGAAATCGATGTTCTAATTTTTAAGGTATTTTTATGTTAATTTTCATTGTTAATTGTATTTATTTTTATTATATAATACACAAAATTTCTTTTCGTGCAAGCTTGACAACTCAAATGACATTTTTAAAGTGAACTTACCAATGCACATACCATTAGATAACCTAAACATGACAGAACCTTTGATACTAACAAATATTTGAAGATATACGAGTCAAAAATATGTCTCCCACTTTACAATCATTATCTTTTATACAACTACAAGTATAATCTTACCACATCATTCTTATTTGATTACAAATTCTTTTCAATGTTGATCATTTTTTTTACCTTGCAACCCTGATCTATTTTAGGATCCAAAGACTAAAAATTGGTGGGTGGCTTATGGTGAACAAAATACACCGATTGGATATTGGCCAAGTTCAATCTTCCATTACATGAAGGACAAGTGTGAGTTTGGATTATGGGGTGGATATGTTCAAGGTCCGACAGCATCAAAGGTCTCTCCACAAATGGGTAGTGGTCATTTTGCTTCAGAAGGCTTTGGAAAAGCTTCTTTTATGAAAAATATCCAAATTGTAGATACGAACAATAAACTTGTAACTCCAAATGTTCATAGAGCCCATCCAGGTGGTACCAATTTTTCCAAATACACTGTAGATGGCTATGAGGTCAATAACTATGGTATGCATATATACTATGGTGGACCCGGTGATTTAGTTTGAGAATATGTAGTGCTGATTTCAATAAAGTCGTTTCGGGAGAAATTCTAATAAGTTGTTATATCCTAAGATAATTGTCAAAGTCGACATGTAATTTATTAGAATTTGCGCTCTTGTCCAGTGTGAAAATCTTCAGGTGTAAGACACACATTTCAATACATAGTTACATACAAACATAATTGACCAGCTAACTAAAGAGATGGTCAGAAAAAATTACAATATCCTCAATCCGCCAAGCTGAACAAGGATACACCCATATCCTCCTGCTTCGTATACAGCCATAACCATTGCTTCATATTTGTCATTGTCTATATCAAGTAACGTCCCTCATCGTTCTCCTCTTCTCCTTTCTTCGCACAAACCATGAACGACGCAAGTGCTATAACGTCCGAAATATCGGATGGGTAGAGTTTATGTACCATTTTGAATATGCTGTAAGTGTGTTAAATTAGCACTTTACATGTGATGGTTTTTGTATAGTTGACGAGTTTCTGAGTCTAAAAGTATATAGGAGAAAAATAATGTTTTTCAGGGGAAGGAGAAAAAGATGTATACAACTTGATGTAGCCCAACCCAACGACATCACCATGTCAAGCATCCCAACAAATGCCAAGTCACCATGGACTTCAAAGGTGAACTCCTTCCTCTTCGAGATCTCATTTCCTACCCTTTGGAATGGTATGCTACTTGAGCATCCACCCATTTGCATTGCTAGGTTTGACACGATGGATACGAAGCCAATGAGAGGTGCCGAGGAAGCCCAAGAGTTGATTTCACCCAAGGCGTACGCGTGGATGAGGAGGAGGAAGCGTCATGGACAAGAAGAGGAAGAAAGAGGTGGAGACAGGCCAGCCGGCCTCCCAGTCGGGCCACCTCCAGACGCAGCCGGCCTCCAGGCCGGCCCAGGCCGGCCCCCAGGCCGGAACACCAACAGACGCCGCCGGCCTCCAGGCCGGCCCCCAGGCCGGACCACCCCCAGACGCCGCCGGCCTCCAGGCCGGCCTAGGCCGGCCCCCAGGCCGGACCACCCTCAGACGCCGCCGGCCTCCAGGCCGGCCTAGGCCGGCCCCCAGGCCGGACCCCCACCGTTTTGTACTAGACTATAAATAGCTCTTCCCCTTTTCCATTTTAGACCAGAGATGAATGAACTTGAGAGTTGAGCGTTGCTCCTTCCCGTGATGGGCTCCTCCGCGGAGGATGATGTACTCTTCTTGTAGCTACTCTCTCACCGCGGTGATTCTAGTAGAACAAGCCAATCTTTCCCTCAAGGATTCTATTGGATCGGTGGACCGGCCGGTAAGAAAAATCGGTTTCATTAAGCGTGTTGTTGACTTGGGTTTTGGGATCCGGAGGCTACTCCATTGGGGGTTGGTTACCGGGTGATTCTCCCTCGTAGGCTTCGCGAGTTATCCCCATTTTTGCGTGTGTTCTTCACCGTGTTCTTCGCGTTCTTCCTCGTTTCCCTCCACTCGTGTGTGCAAATCCGTGAAGATCGGGCCAACCGGCTACATCATATGGTATCAGAGTAAGGGTTGCCACGGATTTGCATTTGTTTCCACCCTCAAATCCACAAAAAATTTCTTTGATTTTGGTTAATTTCAAAAATTTCCACAAAAAATAGCCCCAAATTGCTTTTGGATCGATCTGAGATTTGAGTGAGTTTTGGTAGGTTTTGATCCATGGATCTCATGCTATACTTGTTGATCTAGCTTACTTTGCGTTTCCATGGCCAAATTCCTTTGATTTCCCCTCCGATTTAGTGTTTTTCGGGCCGTTTTTCCGCCCAAATCACCATTTTTCGCGTCAAGGCAAAGTAGTGCCGGCCGGCCTCCAGCCCGGCTTAGGCCGGCCCCCAGGCCGGACCCCCGGCAGAAGCCGCCGGCCTCCAGCCCGGCCTAGACCGGCCCCCAGGCCGACCCCTCTCTGTAAATTTTGTTTTGGCCATAACTTTTCACTCCGGACTCCGTTTTTGGTGATTTTCGTCTCTAATCGAAGCTACCGACAAGCTCTACATCACCACAGCGGTTGATCCATGATCTATTGCCATCAAATTTCATGATCAAGGAAGAGGCATTCCACTCCAAGGTTGAAGATCGTCGGCAAAAGGTATAACATCCCCAAATCTTGTCCCACCTTGCATCACTTGTTAGTCAAGCCACTTGTGCCTATCTATCCTATTGAGACTTGCTCATCTATGATTGTTTGGGCTTTGCACACTTGATACCTCGTAGTGTTCCGAGCAAACGTTATATGCGCTAGTTGATATAGTTCTTGTTGGCAAGCAAGTAAGAGGCAAAAGAGAAAAAGAGAGAAAGAGGCCAAAAGAGAATAGAAAAGAATCAAAAGAGAGAAAATAAAAAGAATCTCAATGCCATATCTCTTGTAGGTCGCGCAAACTCGATAAATTTTTTTTAGGTGGTGTCTTTGTGCAAATCTTATAGCCCACCAATAAGTTGCAATCGAGTTGGTTTCTCTCGTACTTATGCAACTTGATCTTTAGTCTTCGTTAGGTCCATCACTAGTTCATTTTTGGTTGCACGAGTCCCACATTTCAAAGCGTGTGTTTCTATGAGCTTCACTCATATCCTTTAAAATCGATTTGTATTTCCTTTATGGTTATCGTGGTTCTTTACTTGCCTTTACAATATTTTGGTTTCCGGTTCAACGGGCTCCTGTTCGGGGCTACCCAGGAGTTGTGTTTGGGCTGGGCTGCCTTGTTCGAACGAACCCGCCCACACGACCCGACCATGGTCGGTTCATCGTGTCGGTGTCGAACCGACCCGACCTGAGTCCCAATCTCGCGCCGCCGCATTTCCCCCCAAATCCACCCCCCTTCCCCGGAAGACGAAGGAGGAAGCGCCGCCACCACCGCCACGAGCCGCGGCACCGCAGGTAACGACTAGCAAACCCTCTCGCCCCTTCTCAAGCCAGCCAGAGCGAGACCCACTCGGCGGCCTTCTCTCTCCCCGCAATATAATCCCCCCGCCGGACTCGGGCGCCGCCTCTACCGTACATCGGGCACCGATGGCCATGGCGCAGAGGGCGGTGGGCAGTCTCCTCCGGCGGTCCCTCGGGCTCGCGCCGCCGACATCCCGGAGGGCCCTGAGCTCCGGCGCCGCCGCGCCAGCTGCTGCCGCTCCGGCGGCGGCGGAGGGAGAGGCGAAGAGGACAAGGAAGAAGAAGAACCTGTTCGACGTGGTGCAGTTCCTGCCCGACTGGGGCGTCGGCTACAAGGTCGCCAAGACCACCTGGCGCGACGTCTCCTACCACATCACCAAGATCAACCTCTACAAGGTCAGTCGTCATCCAACCCCCGCCCTCGTCCGCACCAAATTAGTCTCCTGTGTTCATCTCTCCCTAACTTCGTTGCGATCTCTGTACCAATTGCAGGACGGCCGCCACGGGAAGGCGTGGGGGATTCGGCACAAGGCCGGTGAGTCTTCGCCCTCTCTCCTCCTATTTGATTCCCTACCAGATAGTAAATGTTCTTGAATGATGCCCATTTACTAGTGGATTGGTCAAGTGTAGAAATGTATAATGGTAAAACATGAATGTCCCCTGGATGTTAGACATCAGCCGTTGGAGTTGTGATAGTCTGAGACGCCGTTTGTTTGCAGCTTGTCTACCTCAGAATCATTTGATTATGCTGATCATCCTGACTCTGAATTATACTGTCACAATTGTTCATACTTGTCTAGGCTAGTTTTAGTTAGTTTGATATTTTCACAGTGGAGTGAGTTTAGGTGACGCAACAATATGTTTCCTCACTCAAATACTTCATGTGGATACGCAGTGTAACTAGAATTTCCCAGCTATGCCTACTTCAGAGTATGGTACATTTGCTGAGACACTGTAACATCTTATCCCAAAAAGAAATGATAAAATAAACACACAGTCATTGTCAAATAGCAAGTGTACACAGATAGTGCTGGCCAGTACACAAAATAGTTTGTCAGGTTTTAATGGATGCTTCGGTGTAAAACATTCTGTTGCTTGCTGTCCCAGTTGCCCCAAACTATTCTTTGTCAAGACCAGGATAGAAAGTAGGTGGTTTTAACTGCCCTTTGATCATCTTTTTTTCCTTGTTTGCACAAGTCACATCATTGTAACTGCTGGCTGGGCTCTGACTAAACTTTTGCGGAGCGGAATGTAGAAACCTGCCACGGCTGAGAATTACCGAGTCAGAATGCAAACTACCGTTCTCAAACTATGGAGAAACCTGTGACACGCGTTAGAACATAAAATAGCTGAATAGGTTATTGACAGTGATAATTTTACAGGGATGATATGGTTGCTACACTAGCTTAGGTATGTTGGTTTTTTAATCCTGATTAATGTGGAAATTTGATGTCATCTGTATCTCTTTTTAATTGACATGGAAAGTTCTTATACCTATTTATTTGAATTAGACAGACATATTATTCTTGTCCCCAAGAAACAGTTTGTTCTGCTTCATGTTCAGTGCTGCTCCAGAACACTCGGTTTTTGCTGCCCTAGTTGCTCCAGGCTATTATTTTGTCCATATGTCAAGACCAAGATAGAAATTAGGTGGTTTAAACTGCCTTTTCGTAATTTTGATCATGGTTTTCCTATTGCTGTTTGCAAAGTCACAGCATGGTTACTGTTGGCTGGTCTCGAGACATTTAGGAAGCAGAATGTAGCACAGCGGCTTACTGAGTCAGAACTTGTCGCACACATAGTTGGCGTAGCATATAACAGAATATAACCGAATAGGTTATGGACGACAGGATCATTTTCGCCAGATTTCTCTTTGGTTGTCTAACATGTTTCTCTTCCAGGTGTGCAAGTCGCTGACGCCCCGATCAAGATCAGCGGAGTGAACAAACGTGGCTGGAAGTACATAAAGGCGTCTCAGAAGAAGACGGTGCAAGATATCCCCAAAGTACAAACGCCAGCAGCCGCTTAATTAGTTACCGCCTACACACATTTAAAAAAATTCAGCAGCTGAGACGATGATCGGTTCGCCATGTCCACGCTCTCATAGTTTCTCCTACCCTAAGAGTATGGGTAAATGTTTCCTCCAGATACTAAGTAGCATGAGCGAGCAGCTGCAACCTGCATCAAATAGCTCTGTAAGGTCAAATGTGTTTAGTAGCCTGATCTCACACTCATTTAGCTCCAATATATGTCACGAGGATGAACAAGTTCATAACCATGCTTTGATTGCTTCTCTAATGAATTATGTAATGGGCGTTTCATATACCAGGACTCACGAATCAAATTATCAGCTTTTATTTAACAACCACCAATCAGGATCTGGTCAACAAGAACACCATGATTTGATCTGGGTTATCATTCCTCCTATATGCGTTTGGCATGATTCTGGAGATAATAAGCTCCAAACCGTTGTTTTACAAAGAGCACATACATAAAGCAGTATCAAATCACACCAACCAGGATCGACAAAGAACAAGAAATTACTGAATACAAGCAGTATCAATTCAGAGTGATCAATGAATGAGCTCTTTTATACGTTTTAAGAGAGGTAAAAGAATGGATTCATCTCCAAAGAATAACATCCCATTGGTATGGAACAGAATAGACAGTATAACAACACTTTGCACGACATAGTCGAGATTCTCCACAACAGACAGGTTACTCTCTTCTAATCTTCTTCAGAAAAAGTAAGAAAAAAAGAGGATGGATTTGTTTGCGCCTCCAAATGCTTCTTTTCCTCGCATAAAGAAGCTATGGACCCGGGTTCTTTCTCTCTTGCTCTAATGAACACCCAACATTATGGTATGACGAAGATCCCTGCTCCTCGGCACATTGCCAGAAACCTTGCGGGATGAACGATAACGAGGGAAAATAAAGGTTAAGCTGCAATGCAGAACATGATTTGGAATCTAGTAGCACAGAATCAACAACTAAAGATAATGTTGCAAGGTTGTACCTGCAGGTGAGTGCGTACCCTGTCTTCCAGGGTGGAAAACAATCGTTCCACTTCTTCCAATTATGGGGCATATTGCCAGAATTTCAGTAACTTCATAGAAGCATGGCAGTACCTTGAGAAGGTGATTTGATTGGGTCATACTGTAGAAGAAGAGTGCAGGGAAAACACTGGTCATTCTCTAATTATGCACAAGCCAACAACCTACCCCGAGGAATCAGTGAGGCCTCTACTTCCGTAAGCATGAATACATATCTCACCTTGTATGGCTGAAAGGGTAGCAGGCTATACCGAGCATTATGAAACCATGCAGGTGGCCATTCAGAAATATAGGAAAAAAGTAAGAAAAAAAGGAGATAGAAATTAGTGAACCATGAATTATTTTCCCACCAGTTAGTCGCTTCAAACAACGATACTGTAGAAAGAAAGAACGAAGATCAATATTCAGCTTACAAGAACTAGAGCAAGCGAAAAAAAAGTCATCCTCAACAGTGATCAACATATTGTGGTAATCAACAATTCTAGAATTGTTACAAGTTGATCATAATTGTGGTATTCAACAATTCCAGAGAGTAATTCCAATGCGTCTGCAGAACTGTCTGATCTCACACTATCTTAGTTCCAGTATGTAGGATGGACAAGTACATACCAGGTCTCATGAATCTACTTACTACCTTCATCAAGTTTTACCAAACCAAAAATAATACAGACATACTAAAGACACACAACATATAGTTAGGCACGGACGATTGGACACTGATGAAAAACCTACCAGCTTACAGCATGTGCGAAATCTTTGGGGTGCAGTAAGAATTTTCAAATTTTAATAGCGTGTTCTTGGTTCATGCAAATACGAATCTCGTGGGCACTTGCCCTCTGCAAGCGTCGGCATAGTCGTCAGCAAGGTGCGGTGCGGCTTCCTTGTGAGGGCAGATGTACTTCTCCACGAATACCTTCTCGGTCACCGTGACTGCAGAATAGTAGCACCGGTCATGATCTAGGAATCCATTTTCCTTGAGAAACTTCAAGACATAGTACCGGGGCTTGAGTCGTCCCTCCAGGCTATATAAGAGCATTGCTGGCTGATGACCAATGTATGGTACCAACCCCACCTCTGAGATGAGGAACTCGGACGCACGCTGCAGCTTGTCTTCAGAACTTGACAGCAACGTTGGAGACTTAGACACAGCTATGCCCACCTCGGAGTCCGACCACCTACATGTCTTCTTCAAGAACTCCACCCTGGCAGTGATCTTCTCCTCACTGAGAAATGCAACAGCACTCAGCGCGTGCTTGAACATCCGAGAGCCAACGGGCACCCCTACACCTTGGGCGTGTGCCACCATTGCCCAGGAGACGTTCCGAGTCGACGGTGAGCATCCTCGGCACAGCCATCCCCAGCATGGCGATATCGCAATCAGCTAACCCGCACTCCTGTAGGATCGTGACGTTGGGCTTGACGATCCTCTCGAGGTTGCACGTGAGGAGACTGTTGTTGAACTTCAACGCTCGAAGGAGGTTGTCGAAGGAGCCGAAGATGGGCAGGTAGTACTGCAGGTCGGAGATGATGGATCTAAGGCGGAATTTGCTGGGGCGGAGCAGGACGATCTCAGCGACAGAGTAAACTGGAGGACACAAACTACGGAGTAAACCGGAATAGACAGACATATAGATCGTGAGTATATATATGCACACAAGCGACGAGACATGTCCTCATGTTTTTTTTTTTTTTTTTGAGAACAAGACATGTCCTCATGTGGAGTCGCGGACGCGATCGTGGATTCGTGGGCCGGCCAAGGTGAGCGACGGGATGGTAGGACTCGCTATAGGCGATAGAAAGGGGCTCCCATACAACTAGCGACCATGAGCTAGCGGATGCAAGAGATGCGACTGCGTGAAGGGTTTTTGCTTTGCTGGGTTTGGTCCGATGAGGCCAGTAAGCAGCAGCCACTTAGGCTAGACCGGACGCGTCCCGGGCCAAATGTTTGCTTTTACAGATGTTAGGCCAAAATTATTTCTACGCCGAGGGCCATGGCTCTTGTTGCCCTGGGCCTAGATCCGTCCCTGTCTACATTAGTGGTGCGACACATAATAAATGCCATTGGTATTTGTCTAAAGGCGTCGTATCTTGTGTATCCGGTGGGTTTGTGTATCCCTGCATCCATTCATTTCCGGCCGACCGATGTAAATCGTAGCGTTACGGATACTTACGCTGTAATTTTGTGAAAGCACGCCCGCTGCCCCCTAAGGCCTCCTTTGATTCATAGGATCCCAAAATACAGGAATAGGGATAGGAATAGGAATAGGAAAGGATTGCAAGTGTAATCCTACAGGATTCGTTCTTTTTAAAGGAATGAAAAATGAGGTCTGACTAGATTGTTTATTTCCTTTGGTATTCCATAGGAATCTGGTTGCAAAGGGAAATTTCCTTCAAGTTTTCTTTGCTGTCTTCCTATGAATCAAACACATCTACAGTGCAAATTAGGAATAAGAATCCTATGTTTTTCCTACAAAAATCCTATGAATCAAAGGGGGCCTAAATTGGCGTTGTAAATTTACACATACACCCCTCTAGGTTCGACTGACGACCGAAACCCACGTTCCTCGCGATCGATTGTAGTTGCCGGCTTGAATCACCATGGTGGCGGCGGCTTGCTGCTAGAGACAGAGAAGTCATCCTCCGCCCTAAACTTGGACTAACACAGATTCCGACTGCTGTTGGTTTCAGTCCAATCTTCAGACAGGGATCGGCGTGTACTATCTGGCAAGGTACGTACGTGAAGCTGGCTCGATCTCCTGCAGATGCAAAGTCACCAAACGATTTACACGTCCAAAGCTAGCTAGCTACATGCTCTAATTGAATTGGACTCACAACACATATCGTGGATTGTAGAGGCTGGATTAGGATTCCTATTCTAACTAAAGGCAGAGGCATGCGCTGTAGGCTTAGGCAGATAATAGGGTTATTTCAGATGTAGTTTAACACAAAAATCAGATTTTCTATACATTGTACACACGGTGTTTCTTGTTTCAAAACCTTATATGTATTTGTTTGTGCAGCAATGGAATCTTTCAATAGCTTGCAACTGCAGTTGAACGAGGAAAGATTTAGCACACCCGTAAAGAAAGCAAGTGTTCCACTCTCTGTAAGTAAATTTCTTGCACTTTCCATGGAAGATCTAATACAAACAGTCAAACAATCAGATGAAGGCATGGATTTTTTTACTGTCAAGTGTGTTGAGAATTGAGGAGCCTCTGAAACAAAAGGTTCCTGCAGCGATCAAGCACACTAGGCAAGAGGAATATGAGGCATTATTGGTTGCAACATTCCTACTCAAGTTAGCATACACCCGGCAAATGATGTTCGTTCGGTAGGGAGAAGTAAAAGAATAAGGAGAGGAAAGGAGATGAATGGGGAAGAACAGAAAAGGAAGAACAAAGAAGCGAAGGCCAAGGTCGCACGCTTGTGCAAGACGTGCAACCAAGTAGGGTTTCATGACAGTCACAATTGCCCAAGCAAAAGGGGCCAGGGAAATGAAGCCAAGAATATGCAAGACATGCATACAGATGGTGCATGATGAAAGCTGCAGCTCTTGCAAGAAAAATCATAGAATGATTTATTAAAATAATTTTGGTTCATGTATTGAATTCCTGTAATGAATGAGAATTTGTGTGGATAATTTTGGTTCTATCTAGCTGCTTCATATTATTTTCTATGACCTGGTGTGTGTGTTGAATGGAGTAGCAGGCCAGCAGCTGAAATGGCTTGTATCAGTAAACCTTCAGGTTTTGGTATTGAGCTATTTGAATATTTTCAACCTTTGGTTTCTATTTAAGTTATGTGTTGGTGTAGTGCCAGACGATCAAGCCTGGTGCCATTCAAACTTAAACAGTGACCATGCTTATTGTTTTATCTCCATGTTACATTCAATCACAGGTGCCAGAAGCTTTACTTATGCCAGCTTGTTAGATAGCTACAACAGGCTGGGTCTGGTAGCTACGACTAACTCAAAACAGAACAAAGTTGTGCCAAACATTCTCATAATTCAAAGAGAGAACTTTATTCATGAACATATATATGTGATTACAATCAGTTCACCCAGGCCACTTTTTTTTCTAATAAATGTTGCTAACTTATGTGCCAACTTGCTTTCTTCTCTTGCGATCTTGATCACTCGAACTTCAGGAAGTACATCGGAGAATAAGCTAATATCAGTGTGGTACATATATAGACGCCATAGCCCTTTTCCTGATTGATGACACCAGCCAAAGCACAATCACACTAAAATATTATTGGATTGTTTGCTCAAGCCAGAGTAAGTGCAAATTGCAAACCAATCAGTCATTCCACTGCTTCTTCTTCCTATGCGCTGGAACAATCTTGCAGACATTCATTCATCAGAATCTGCAGTTCATTTGGCAAAAAAATTCAGTTAAATCTCACGCAACAGAAACAATTTGGGAACAGATCAACAACTAGCTTCATGGCTATGCGGAGACCCTCCTTCGTGGGTCCGGGGACGCCGATGAGGCCGTCACGGCGTCACCTGCAGCAGCGACGGTACGTCGCCGGGCCTGAAGTCGAGTTCCTCGCTGCCTCCTCCGGCGGAAGTTCGCCGACGATGGCAGCGATGGCGCACAGGCTCTTCAAATCCGTACGCGAGCGTAGGGTCTTGCGGACCAAGTCCAAGGAGGCACTTGCATTTGAGTCGCGTACACGGATGAACTTGAGGAGGCCGGCGGCCGTGGTCTCATCGGCTTGGTCTGCCGTAGCTCGCAGGGGAGAACGACATGAGTCCTCGATGTAGTCAACGGGGAACGAGTTCTTTCCGGGATGAGAGAGTTGGGTTTTTTTTTTTTTGCAAAAGGAGACACTGTTTAAGGCCGGAAGCGGGCATCTAAGGGTGTGTTTGTTTGGGCTTCTCCACCCGCTTCTGCGGTGTAGAATCTGTACCGGAAACAAACAGGCAAATTCTGTGCAACGCTGGCGAGAGTCACCCCCGGAAAACGTTCTCGCGACCGCGGGCAAGCGAAAGCTGGGCGAGAGGCGCTTCTACCGATTCCCGCCGCTTCCCGAGTTGCAACGGACGATGCTGCCCTCTAGATTTCGAGGAAATTACCCCCTGTGTGCCACCCAGCCCAGAAAATGGACTCGACCAACAGCCCGACGCGGACACCCCCATCCATTCGTCCCCGACCTCTCTCCCCCAGGTAAAAAAAAGAAATGACCTTCTCCCCCGTCGCCATGGACTAGGGTTAGGGTTTCCCCGCCGCCTCCCTTCCCCACCGCCTCCCTTCCCCGCCGCCGGTCGCCGTGCCCTCCAGCGACGCTCCTCTCCACCGCTCGGTCCTCCCATCTCCGTTCTGGACAGCCCCTCCTCCGAATCGACGGGGCCCCGACCTAGGACGAGACGGCCTCGTCTCCGTCGCCAGCCAGAGACGGGAGCTCCACCAGCCACCGCCGTCTCGCCGTACTACCTCCGGTGGCGCCCTCTTCACCTTCTCCGACGGGCTCAGGCTCCGCTCCAACCTCGACGACTATTTGTTGAGGACGGCCGCAGCCGCGCAGCGACATCCTCCTCCGACCCAACCATTTCGTCCAGCAGCAAGGTAATCATCTTCATTCCTCCCATTTAGGATCTGTTCATGCTGTCATGCCGGGAGTGCCAAGAGAAGTGCCAAGAGAAGTGCCCGCTGATTTGGTTGACCTTGTAGATGATGAAGGCGCAACACCAACACCTCCTAAAGGGAATAGGAAGCGAGGGGCCGCTAGGATTGCAGCCAGCCCGGGGAAGAAAAATAAGAGTCCAATGCAACAAGACTTCAAGAGGTGGATTGACCATTGCATTAATGAAGATCGCGCTATATTGTGTGAATCAGTTAGCGGGAGATATCATCAAGCCTATTGATCCACTCTTCCCAACAGTGCATGAGAGGCTACGGGACTCTAGATTCACACCTCATTTCAATGGTGCAATTGGTGCTATTGATGGGACACTCCTCCTGGTATATGTTAAACTTGTGCACTCTTCTTTTTTTATCATATTTGTGTCATATATGCTATCACTCACTTGTGTTTCATTTAGGGAGATACTATCTAGTTGATTCGGGTTATCCCAATCAGGATGGCTATCTTTCACCATATACAGGCACCAAGTATCATCTACCCGAGTTCAGACTTTCTGGAGCGCCTACGGGGAAGAAAGAAATATTCAACCATGCCCATTCATCTCTGCGGAATGCTATTGAGAGAACATTTGGGGTATTGAAGCAAAAATGGCGCATCTTGCATGGTGTGCCAAGTTACCCATTAGAGAAGCAGACAGAGATTATCATTGCATGTATGGCTCTCCATAACTTCATCAGGGATAGTCAGTTGTTTGATCTCCACTTCTATCGATGTGATAATGATGAGAACTACATGCCTCCAGGCCATGTTTCTTCCACATCTGGAGGTAATGTAGGCAATGATTTGGGAGATGACCATGTTACCATGAACAACATGCGTGATAACATAGCTGATGCTTTGTTCGTTGCAAGAGGAGGTGTCTTGTAGGCATGAAAACATCGCACTTCTATTCGGTTATTTTGGACAACTTTGTAATATAATTATCGCACTTTGTAATATGTTCAGGTGTAATTTGGAGAAGATTTATATTTCAAATAGCCTCATTTAATATTCGTGACAACTTCGACTTATAAGACAAGCCATTTTTGTACAATTAATTTATAAAAGGAAAATAGAAAATTTAAGGTAATTTAGCCAATGAACATGCTATTTAAGTAAAAAGACGGTCAGAAACAGCTAATTCATTTCAAATCAACACTTATACAACATTGACTGCATCAGGGGCATTACAGACATTTCATACCTACAAACAGCAACAACAGTCATCAAAAGCACTTTTGCCAAACACCAAATCTCTACTTCCACAGCTGCTTTTTCACAGCTGATTTTCCACAGCTGCTTTTCCACAGCTGCTTTTCCACAGCTGCAGCCCAAACAAACACACCCTAAGGCCCCCTTCTTTTCAGCTTATTTTCCAGATTCTCCCAGAAGCTACCCTCCATCAGCTTCTCCTAGAATCTCGTTTTTAAAATTTGTTTAAACTTCTAAATAAGTATTGGGAAGACAAATTTAGAAGTTTAAACAAATTTAAAAAACGAGATTCTGGGAGAAGCTGATGGAGGGTAGCTTCTGGGAGAATCTAGAAAATAAGCTGAAAAGAAGGGGGCCTAAGTGTAAATTTTTCCTCGACCTACGTGAGCCACATGATTTACATCGGTCGGCCGGAAACGAATGGATGCAGGGATACACAAAACCACCGGATGCACAAGATACAACGCCTTGTCTAAAATATAATTTTTTGAAGGATAGTTTTTACGATGGCACGGTAATCTCATTTGCGTTGATCAGAAGAGAATTTATTCGGTAGGTGGCACGGGTCAACACGTATGAGTCGTAGATGATGTAGATGTGGATTTTTCGGACTTTATTCATGGAGTGGCTACAAGATCGATACAAGGTTGACCTCACTGAGCATATAGTTGTGTGCGGGTTCCAGCTCAAGCTTCGCTTGAGGAGGGAGGAGATCGACAGATGGACTGTCTCGTCTCGTCGGGCTCCGACGAGTAGGGAGGAGAGGGAGGAAAGGAGGAGACTGAGTGATCTGGTCAGGGAGGGAGTCGTGGGATAAAGAAACAAAAAGATGAGATGGGAGAGTTAGAGGAGGAATTGGTCAACCGGATAATTAATTGTCGTGGTGGGGCCCATGTGGGCTAACGTACGTACCCCTTAACCGGATCCATGCTCGCTCGGGAAAGAGCTNCCCCCTCTAGTCGACCATACGTTCTTTCAATAAGGTCTATCTATAATGAATGAGAAAAGTCTTAGTTAACTTAATAATCCTACCACTATTTAATCATATATCGGCTCCCCGTATTACTGAATCTGTCTGTACCGATGATCCCGACGACGCATTCCCGTTTCATCGGAGGTCACTTGTGGTGCCTATTTGAAACGCCACAGATAATTGATGGTTAAGGTGGTGTAGTAATTAATCGTCGGTGGTCACCCTAAGAGGAAGGTGAATGTCGTAGCAAGCAGCAAATTTCCCTCAGTGAAAAACCGAGGTTATCGAACCAGTAGGACATTGAAATCAACAACGAGGTACTCGACAATGATCTATGGCGCTTGATCGCCATAGTGTGGACTTGCACACACTCAACAATTCACTTTGCCTCGAACGGCAAGAAGGTTGTCAATCTTCCTGGTTTGCTGAAAACAAAGGGATTAAATCTTATCGTGAAAAAGAGAAATTTATGAGAACGGACTAGTGAGCAAGCAATGGTGGAAAGCAAGTAAATGAGGTTGTTATCAATGAAAAATATGGACCGGGGGCCATAGGGTTCACTAATGGTGTCTCTCTTGAACATAAAATGCAACATGATGGGTAAACAAATTGCAGTTGGGCAATTGACAGAATTGTGACAAAACTTAATCTAGCTATGCTATAAAAAATTCATATGTGACATTCATGTAGACATCACGTCAAACATACATAGACCGTTATCCAACTGCATCTATGAGTAAAAATCCACCTAGGGATCACTCTCCAGCATGTCACCCTTCAGTATTAAGTTGCAAGCAACAAACAATTGCATGCATTAAGCACATTACATAATGTAAGCAATATTCATGATCACGAAGACATAAACAACACTGTTTTACCCCTAGTAGCAACATCACACCCTCGTTCTTACACGTTTCTGTCACTCGAGCGCAGGCACGAAGGGGGCATTAACCTACCATCTAGCATAAATACTCACTCTTGGAGATACAAGCAATCACTTGGCCAAAGTAACCACTAACATCGGAGAGCATGCAAGAGTATAAATAGCACATAAAGATATCATGAATAATCTGATCATAACTTCACAATTCATCGGATCCCAACAACACAACATGTAGCATTACATAATATCGATCTCAATCATGTGGGGCAGAAGCACAAAGAGAGAGACACCATACTAACTACTGCTATGGACCCGTAGTCCAAGGGGGACTACTCACGCATCATCCAGCGGCGGCCATGTCGATGAAGAGGCCTCCGGGATCAATCTCCCCTCTGGCAGGATACCGGGAAGAGCTTCAGAACCCTCCCGTATTTGGGTTGAAGATGGCGGCGGCGGCTTCAGGAGAGTTTCCGTGGAAAATATTCACCATCCTTTCGGTTTTAGGTGAAAAGGGATTTTATATGCGTTGTAAAGGGCCGAGGGGAGGCCCCAGGAGCAGGGGCGGGTTGGACCCACAGGTCCCCCTGGTTGCGGCTGGAAGCGCCCCTGGCCTCCAGGTGGCCCCTCGAGTCGCCCTTCGGACTCCGTCTTTGTTTCGTCATAAAAATAATTCCCGTAAATTTTCATCCAATTCAGAGGAATTTTCCTGAAGAGGATTTTCTAAAATACAAAACAGCAGAAAATGGAACTGACACTGGGCATATTGTCAATAGGTTAGTATAATAAAATTCCATGAAATTACAAGTAATCGTGGTAGAAACATGTAGTAATACTTTGAACACAAGCATGGAACAATCAAAAATTATAGATATGTGTGACACATATCAGTAATCCGTACCGATGACATGCGAGACGATGGGCGTCACCAGTAGTTGTTTTCAGTGACGCATGATCAATGACGTGTGCAAAACGCGTCAGTAGGGACAAAATCTGGACGTCACTGATAAGCTATTTTCTACTAGTGATAGTAGTATCAGAACCAACACATATTAGTTCATGAAGAGCATCAGTACCATAACCGACACATACTTAGTTCACAACGAGCATTGGTACCATGTAACTAACTAACACACAACACTCACTCCTTATCCATGATGATCATAATGGTGCTCATGGCATTTCTTGACCACCTCATAGCAAGAGTAGTCAAAGATAACCACTATGTAGTCTGTTGTACAAATTCCCTTCTTACTTCTTACTTGTTACCTGTATGGTTAGGAAAAGAATATGAATAAAAATCCTACAAAATTGAGATGGCATGTCTAACTGAATCCTATGAAAAGCGGGGTTCTCTTTTGTGTTGAAGGTATTTTTCATGAGGTTGGACCTCATATTATTTACCTATGTAATTTACACTACAAGATACCTATAAAATTATTTTCTATGGAATATGACCCTATGATCAAACGGCTTCCAAAGTTTTTTTCATAGAATTTCAATCCTACACAATTTCTTGGAAGATCCAACGAATCAAAAGGAGACCTAAGGGCCTCTTTGGATCGTATGAGCTTCATAGGTCAACCCATAGTACCTTTTCCCATGGAAGATCTTTGGATCATAGAATGAGGTCACCCAATTCTTATAGAATTTATTCTTATTCACCCTATTTCATAGGAATCTCAACATGATCTTAAAACTTGTTTTTATTTTTCTTTTGAGAACTTCAATGTACTTGGATTCTCTCTACTCTAACTCCTCTATCCTGTAAAATTCTTGTATTTATTTTCTGTACTCCATCCAAAAACACATGTTAAGAAAATTCAGTGTTTTGAAATTATGTATTAGTTCAGTGTACATGGCATCTCAACCTTTTTTTCTTGTTACCTTTTAAAATTCACGCGATCCAAAGAAACTCTAAACATGTTGAAAGACGAGAGACCAAAATTGGAGAAACCTTAACGAAGCTAGGAGGCGATGCACTCTCTGTGTTGGCTGTTGCCCAAGGCGTACACTACATCACATCCTAAAATTAGAGGCAGTTGAAAGTGCCTCAAATTCTTCTAAAACTGCCTCTAAATAGTTTTGGAGGCACTTTTCAATGTGTTGGATTTGATCGTGTAGGGAATTGTATTTTGAGGCACTTTTGGATAGTGCCTCAATTTGTAATTCTCATCAGTTACAATAGTGCCTCCATTTATAATTACCAACACTTTCATTAGTGCCACCAATTGCAATTTGAGGCACTATTGGATAGTGCCACCATATGCAATTGGAGGCACTATTGGATAGTGCCTCCATTTGCAATTGGAGGCACTATTGGATAGTGCCTCCATTTGTAGTTGGAGGCACTTTAAGGCATATAATTACACAATATAAGCTGGCATTACAGGCAGATAAATGCACAATAAACACATATAAATTCAGGTTGAACAATCTTGCATGATAAATTTTCATAATTACTGTCTAGCATGGCAAATGAACATTGTAGCAACCTGTGCTCTCATAACTGTAACAATAATAACTCTTATCAAATTCTCACAAAGAAAAATGAACAATCATAACTGTAATAATCATAAGAAGCTTCCTCGACGTCACTGATGAGGGTACGCTCTGCCTCTACCTCAGCCACCATGGTGATGCTAGAGAATGGTGGAGAACCTGAAGATGGAGGGCAAGAAGCAAGATAACATATCAATATTTTATATTTTTATATGATTATGTCCACTGCTATCTAGTTTAATCTAAGCTCTAAAAGGCCCATTTCTCTACGGTGCTAGGCAGAGAGCAGCCAGGGCATCGACAAGCAGGGTGCCTGGCAGGGCAGGCTGTACCCAGCTTTGCAAACCTCTATAGATGCATGTAAGAGAACCTTAATATCTCTCAAGTAAAATTAATAAAATTTACAGAACATAAATTCGAACTGTACAAGATACGTGAAATACATATAAACAATCTCCAAATTTGTGCTAGGTGGATTACTTGCCATTACAATAGTACAAATATGACGCCTGGACCAAGAATAGAACATCATTTTTAGTGATGGAAAAAAAGCCACTACCCATCGATGATAATAAATTAAAAGGACAAGTACTACGAAGATATACAAATGGCTCATACAAACATGAGAACTGCAAAAGATATATAGATGCTAACCAAAGAAATTACACTAGAGCAGATAGTACATACACTATGTATAAAAGAGATGGATATTTTCTTTCCACCATAAATTATACTATATGTTGTTCTTATAGTCTCACCTGTAGTAAAGTAACTTTACTCAACTGTTAGTTCAACACCCAGATCTCCACATAAACCATTTCTTGATTTCACTTCACATGACACAGCAATCTAAGGTAATTTAAATGTGGGAAGGAATTGGTACTTGATTTAACATGAATGAAATAATAATACAGGCAATGTTCTAGGTCTTTATGAGTACAAGTGGTGCAAATGTGCCTTTTTCTGTTATTGTGGGGATTTATAGTTTATTAGCTTACGTCAACATTGTTTTGATAATACACAACATTGTTTAGTTATAAGATTGTAGATTTACATGGGCTTTTTTACTATTTCAGATAGTAATAATATACATGAAAAAATACAGTCGGTAGGCGTGGCAGTTATCCTAGAACATATATCTAGTATTTAATGACAGTTACCCTTTTTTTAGCAGGGTCCTTGTAACAGTGACTAGTTTTGAAGGAAAGGACAAAAAAATCGACCCATAACACATAAGAAAGGCATACCTGCGCCATTCATGTCAACAAGCTTCTCCTTGGGCAGTAGGATCATAGGGAATGATGTCACCTATTTGTAACATAATAAATCTTTAGGTTAAGCATATCATCTCCACATAAATTGACTGGTCTACATGAAGTTAGTGTTTGTTGTTAGGTGAATCAGAATTCTGATGCGACATATATTGGAATAAGCAAACAAATTGTTAGGGAAACAATCCACAAAAAGCAGACTTATTGTCAAATGAAAGAATTAGCTGCCCTGCTACAGCCTATGATTGGGCAAAACAGAACAAATATAAATAGTTTCAAACAAGCAGTTGCCTACAAGCAGGTTTCCATGACTAATATGTATGATTAGAAATGTAAGGCTATAATCCAAATGTTATGCATTGAACTGAAGATAGCATATGCCTTCCCATCCTCAGGCACAACAACTGGATCAACACCTTGAGAAGTTCATCAATAAAATAAAAGCAAAGCAATAAAACTGTCTATTTGCAAGATGAAAGCATCCATCTTCTTGACTATATGCTATTTGTATAGGTACCATTTCGTATTGATTCTAGTTCCAGTTTTAACTCCAGCTGCATATATCCTCATGACAAACTGAGCAAGTTCTAACTTAAAAACATGCAAATTATCTAACTAGTATGTATTTGGTCAGCTGCTGTTGAAATGCTGGTTACACACACACATACACTTGGTAGGCAAACAAGTAAAGAGAAAGACGGTAAGGGGTAATTATCAAGTTATTGCCGTGGCAAATTTTCTATGAACAAATGGTTAAGGAAACAGATAGTATGCAAGTTGAACTGCCATTCTTGGAGGTTAGAGCAAAGCACTTTCATGTCTGGTGCGGATTTGGATCTGTCCACCACAGCAAGCGTCTTGATATGATTCACATGAGCAGACGAACAAGAACAAAACAAGTGGAATTAGGCCACAAAAGTAGAAAGAAACAATTTGATTGAAAATAAGCCAGTAACTTCATTTTTCTTTATGTCCTGGCTCAGTTTGATATTCTCTATACCCCCACATCTTATCTAAGAATAGTTTATTAGTTTATTTGAAATTTTGCATTCTATCATATTGCTAGTGTCCACCATGGTACTATTATTTGTAAACTAAGCTATTTAACATACCTGCAAGGTTACAGTCTTACAGACAACTTAATGCCTCCAAGAATTAGCTAGGGAAGGAATAAACATTTGGTTTCTGTGGTGCTCTATCTGGGGTGCTCACCAAGACGCCTACATGGCTGCATCATTCTTGTTCGTCCCCAGCTTTTCTTACTCCTCAATAAACCATTTCTTGACCTCACTTCCCATGACACAGCAATCTAAGGTAATTTACATGTGGGAAGGAGTTGGTACTTGTTTTAACATGAATGAAATAATAATACAGGCAATGTTCTAGGCCTTTACCCCATCTGAAGCAGCAATAATTAACTAATCTAAGGATAACAAATTTTCAGTTTAGCTTTAAGACAAAATTTTCCTTCATAAGTAGTCGTACCTACCATTGCTAAAACTTAATTGTTCTTATAATCTTATTCTTTTCAGACTGCACACTACTCATGTTGTCCTCACTCGCAGAACAATACTAGTAGTGGACAGGAATCACTACAGCCAGATTCCAATAATTATACATGTACATCTAGTTTAACCAAAACCATGACTATACGTCCGAATATTTTGCAGAAATATTTTGCAAAATGCAGGCAGTTCTCTGAACTTAGTCGTAACAAACATAATGAAATTTCTAACTCCATCTCCGTAGTCTACACTTGACCTAGCTGATCTCACTATTTGAATGTAAATACGTATCAATGGTGGATATAGGCATTAGAACGAACACATCGTGTGCAACAATTATCACCAATGAAAGTTGAATGGATAGTATGATTAAGTGCGGAGTAGGGGCTAGATTTGAAGGCTAACCCATATGTGTGCACATTCTGTCGAACATGTGACGTTCGCCTCATATGCAGGAAAGGTGAGGAGGCGGCGGAGCGAGGAGCGGCGGGAGACGGAGGAGGTCGAGAACACCTTGGGCGAGCTGGGCATGGCTGCAGTGGCACCGGAGCTGCTGCCGCGGGTGGGGCGGGCATCGAGGCTGCGTGATGCGGCCGGGAGGGAAGAGAAGGTCGTGGCGTCAGATCGGAGCCGGATCCGCCGGCGGGGGAGGATGCTCGACGCAGCAGCGCCGCTGTCGTGGCCTCCTTGTCACCGCCGCCGGCCATGGCTTCTTCAAGCGAGCGGATTTGGGATCTAGGATGCATCGTGGGCGGATTTGTCACCGCAGTACGACGGAGCACGTTATACTGCGGCGGGAGAACCCTGGCGGCGCGTGCCCATGTCCGATCCTGCGCGACCCACGTCCTGGCACTGTAGGATGCCCAGCCCCGTCGTCGAGCTCTCTCTCGCCCAGCTATGGGGATGCGGGATTGGGGCGAGGAAGGCACGGGGCCCGCCGGCGGGGGGTTAGCCGTCATGGTGTGGGGGCTTCCGGCGGTGGGTAGCTGTTGTGGCACGGGGACTTTAGGTGGCGGGGGTAACACGAGGAGGCGTGGGGGCTTCCGACGGCGGGGTAGGTGAGGCGGCGCGGGGCTGCGAGCGGAGGGCGGCGGCGGCAAACCCTAGCGCAGCCGCTCTCCTCTCTTCTCTCCGTGCGGTAGCCGGTAAGGGACGGGCGTTTCAGATGAGAGGTGGAAGGACCTTTCTATGTGATTTATTTTCTTTTAAGGGGTTATTAGCAAAACGAACAAGCATTGGACACTCAGTCGACATTGGCAAAACTTTTTGCGGCACTTTCCTTACGGCCGCTACTGATACGGATATTTAGAGGCACTATTCATTTAGAGGCACATCTAAAAGTGCCTCAAATAGTAACCATTTAGAGACAGTTTTGATTAGTGCCTCTAAATGATAGATATTGGAGGCACTAATCAAAACTGCCTCTAATGGTTACTATTTGAGGCATCTAAAAGTGCCTCAAATAGTATTTATTTAGAGGCAGTTTTGATTAGTGCCTCTAAATGATAGATATTGGAGGCACTAATCAAAACTGCCTCTAATGGTTACTATTTGAGTCATATAAAAGTGCCTCAAATAGTATTCATTTAGAGTCAGTTTTGATTAGTGCCTCCAAATAAAAACTTTTTGAGTCACTATTTGTAAAAGTGCCTCAAAAAATAAACATCAGAGGCAGTTTTCAATAGTGCCGGTAAGAAAGTGCCTCCATTCCAAGGACGTGACATAGTGGTAGGCCTCTAACATGCAACGTATTTTATGGCGGACGAAGCATAGCCGACGCGTTCCCCAAGTTCGGATGAATCTTGTTTTCTACTCGCTTACTCCTTCTTGGCACATGATATGTGGTTCGTTGGTTCAAACAGTCTTGAGTCGTGTTCGTGCTATGGTGCGAGTCTTGCTTTGAGCGTGAGGCTTTGTGCCTTGTCTCCTCTCAATTCATGGTACTAGTTTTTTTTTTTTTGGCAATGTGAGTTTTGTCGTCAGGTCATTGTTGTATGTGTCTCCTTGTTAGGGGTGGTTCCCTCGATTTTGCAACAGGAAAACGACAACGAGTCCAGGAGCAAGAAGATCTCCACCCCCGCAGCCACCGTCGGCCGAACCGCCTACTACTGCGGCCAGTGGCGGAGCTAGAGCTTCTAGCTCCAGGGTGCATACCGGGGCACCAAGAGGAAAAATCCACCATCTTAGGGGTGCATGCATGGTGAGAAAAAATTATTTTACCAAGATTTTGTCTTCTACCCGGTGTCCTGTGCACCCCCTTGCATGCATGTAGCTCCGCCCCTGACTGCGGCCCACCCTCCTCAAATCATGACCATCACGGTATGTCGTCACACCGGGCATCCCCTCTAAATCTCCCCACACTTGATCTTGTCGTCGGTGTAGCCCCACCCGATAAGTCTATTGCTCGTCTTTGGCTTGCTTGAGTCTCGACGGCGTATTCTCCGTCACGCCTCCCTAACGGTCGTGGTGACGCCACTACCGCTGTCTCGAGGGGTGGGGTGGGGTGGGGTGTGGGGGTGGGGGGATGGGAGGGGGGAGGAAGAGAAGGTGGGGACGAGGCAAGAGCGTTGGAGTGCATCTAGGAAAGCAGTTTCGCTTCGTAAGCCGTTTGGCGTTGTTTTAGTTGTGAGTACAAGTTTGTGGCGTTCTACACGAAATCACTTATTCTCGAGTGTGCAGACACGCGGGTGGGTCCTGCTCACGTTGTTCTTCCTCCCATCCCGTTTTTCACTTTCTGTTCCTCCCGCCCACGTTTTGTTTATCTCTTCCCCATCCCCTCAACGAGCCGACGCCGCTGCGACCGACATGAAGCTGCGGCGGAGAAGGCGCTGCGAGGATGGAGCGAGGCGGAGCTGAGCAATGGACTTAACAGTGGAGGGGGTGGGGGGAGAGGGTCCGGGTTAGAGGGGATGGGGACAAAGATGATAATTCGAGGAGGGCAGGACAGCCACGGATGGTGGACGGTTCGACCGAGGGTGGCGATGGCCGATGGGGCTAGAGAGGAAGAAGATCGTCTTCCGCTTGTTTTGCGGTCGGAACGCCCCCGCGCTGTCCGATACGCGCGAGCGGCGCGTATGGTAGCATCGGCCCCTTCTACAGCATTTTCCCGGCCATCTTGCCTTTTCTTGTTCTGTGAAAATACTTCTAGAAGAAAAAATCGGAGAAACCAGAAAAAGAGGACTGAACGAGAGACTGAAAGGCGAAGACCTAAATTCCGAATAGAAAAACTCGCATCGCCGCCGCAGCCCTGCCCCTGCCTAGATCGCCGGCCTCCGCCATGTCGACTCCGGGCGCCGCCTACTACGCTTCCCTCGCGCGCAAGCAGTACTTCTGCTACCAATGCAACCGCACCGTCCTCATCGCCGCCTCCGCGGCCGCCGCCGGTGAGCTATCCTGTCCCGAGTGCCGCGGCGACTTCCTGGAGGAGGTCACCGTCCCCGCCCCCACCATCCTCCCCTTCCCCTTCGCCTTCCCCTCTATGATGCCCACCGCCTCCTCCCCACCCCGATCCTCTTCGTCCTCCACCGCCGCGCCCCCCTCCAGCGACCTCTCCAACTTCCTCACCAGCTTCCTCGACCTCCAGGATGGCCGCCGGGCCAGGTCCAGGAGTGGGAGCGGTGCTGCCTCCGCCGCTGGCACGGCCACACCTGAGAACGAGCCTGAGTCATTTGACCCGCTCGTGTTCTTCCAGAACTACATCCAAAGCCTCGTGGAGGGCGGCGCCAACATCCAGGTCCTCCTCGACGATGCCAGCGTCAACCTCGCCCCCGGCCAAGGCGGCCGCACAGGTGGCGCAAGCTTCGGGGACTACTTCGTCGGTCCGGGTCTGGAGCAACTCATCGAGCAGCTCGCTGAGAACGACCCCAACCGCTACGGCACACCGCCTGCTGCCAAGTCGGCCCTGTCCACGCTTCCTGATGTCGTCGTGACCGATGCCATGGTCGCGGCTGCGGAGGGCGCCGAGTGTGCTGTGTGCAAAGAAGATTTCTCACCTGGGGATGGAGCCAAGCAGATGCCCTGCAAGCACATCTACCATGCCGACTGCATCGTACCCTGGTTGGAGCTCCACAATTCGTGCCCCATTTGTCGTTTCGAGCTGCCCACCGATGATCCTGATTATGAGGGCAATAAGGCCTCAAACCCACAGCCAGCTGTTGGTATCGCTACCGTACCTGCATCTGGGAGCTCTAGTACCGCTGAGGAAGGAGGGGAGGAGACTGCAAGGGTGGTGGAAAGGAGATTTAATGTGTCACTGCCATGGCCGTTTGGTGGATTGGGAGGGCAAACACCACAGCAAGATGGGAACAACGGGGGTGCTGGCAGTAGCTCACAGGGCAGCGGCTCGCAGGATGGAAGCAGCAGCAAGAAATGAACACAAATGTGTGATCAGTTGGAGGTATTATTTACATAGTAAAACACAGTTTTGTATCAGGTGCAATTTGGTTGGTAGATTATATCCTGTTCAGAAATCTTCCCGTTGTAGCAGAAGTTTCTTTCAATCTGTGTTTGGACTATAGAACTACTATTCGTATTCTTGACTAGAAGGGAAAGATAGATTCAGAGATCCAAATTTGATGAAAACTCTGGTAAATGCATTTGTATTTCATCATTGAATAGGGCTAGGACTTAAAGATGGAGATGCTATGGTAGAAACTTGATTGCTCACATACAATTTGTCAATTTGAAGCACATCTCTGATCTGGTGTTGTACCATTGTACAGTAACACTTGCATATGCTCATTCAGACTTGTAGTAAGTTCATCATAAGCAATTCATATTAGATAGTAGGCTGCTGCTATCACAATGGCACACTACTGGAATTTATTTGTGATGAGGAAGCCTATCCTTTACTTGTAGAGGTTTATTAGCTCCTTTGGAACACTTCATAACAATTTTTTCTCAAGAAAAATAGTAGCGCTGCAGTCAAACATTGTCATCATGTCCACCTAGATTGGAAACCGGAACGACAGTGTTTTTACCAGAACTATCACAAGACGCTGCTGCAGATCTTAGATTCAATCAGAGATGAGCTTTGCCAGTGGTCCTGCACCTGGGAACCCTAGGCATCTAGGCCCCCCTCGGTGGCTCTGGTAGTTAATCGCCACAGCACACATCTAAGTATCTAACACACTTTTCTTCGTGTAGTTTCCTTTTTCTTGTTGTGTTTTCTTTGTAGTTCAGATTGGGTTGCCCACCCGCAGCGCAATTGCACTGTGTTTTCCCCAATCTTAATGCATTGACATGCAGTTTACCTGCGTGGTCTAAAAAACATTGGATGATCGTGACTCTACAGTCCCATCGACACATCTAGTTTCACTAGTTGTCTTAAAAGACTACGTGTTGATTAGGTTGTTTGTGGCCAGGATAAGCCTCACCTTTTTGCTGAAATTTCACTTCCCATTGTGAAATCATGTGATTGTGATTTAATCCTGCATTTTTAAACATACAAATAAATTTACGTATGGATTGGCAGATTGCTGTTAACAAGCTCAGGATTCCAAAACATCTCGTCATTTTTTCTGTGAGTCCGGGTTATTTTAGTTAAGATACTACCATTTTCAAGCACTGTCTTTCACTCAAATCTTAATGCATTGACATGCAATTTCCTGTGCGGTTTAAAGAACCAGTGGATGATCCAAACTCTACAGACTCATCCACACATCTAATTTCACTAGCTTTCTTAGAAGAAGACATTATGTGGTAATTAGGTTATTTGTAGTGAGGAATCTATCATTGCACGTATATAAGCAGAGCAGGGCCTTACTTTTTTTGCTGAAATTTCACTGCCCATTCTCAAATCATGTGACTTTTAGTCAAGCCTGAATTTAAAGATACAAATAAATTTACGGATTGATTGTAATTAATATATTCAAGAATCGAAAACTTTGTCTTTTTTTTTTGTGAGTCCAGGTATTTTCGAGTTAATGGATCATTGCTTTCAAGTTTCAAGTTTCAAGTTAAACTGGTCTGGCTTTCATTTGCAGAACTCATGAATCATAATGCAGTTCATGTTCTCTTAAACGTGATAATTTAGTTGATAGTACCACGGCTGTCACTTTTTAAGTACTAAAAATAGAAAATCTCTTCAATAAATTCAGTATGCTGTCGAGAGATTTTGCCATGTGTCCGTGTGAGTTCATGGCTTCATCACGGGTTTAGTTTTCTTTGTTGGGGTTATATTGATTTGATTAATTTGCATGCTTATTTTTGGTTAGTTTATTTCTAAAAGTTTTAATTACTATTTGTTAAGGGTCATGGGAGCCATTCCTACAGAAGAGGTTTGTACTGTATCTTTTGATCAAACAAGAGATGAATTAAGAAAAATCTTCCTAGCTCTTATAGAACCATCCATATCCCAATCGGTATCTTCCTTCGCCTAGAGCCGTTCAACTTCAAGACTTGGGCGTCCAACCTCTTTCCAAAGGATGTCCCTGTCATCAACTAGGTTCACTACAGATTTTCTCAGAGCAGCAACTCATGTAAGATGCCTTTTATCCTTTTGACCAGCTAGAAACCATTGAATCATATGTAGGGGTTGCTCCAAAATTGAATAGGAATAGGAAAAAATGGGTTCCTTGTCTGAGGCTTCTAATCTTCTGATACTTTTCTCAGACTTGGTGCACATAACTTTATATTGACAAGGGCTCTTCTTTTGCCCAAATTCCTGCCAAAATCGGCCTTCTGTGTACATCCCATGTATGGATGCATTGATTAGGGTACTCCACTCTAGATATGTTGACCATTACCTCATCGCTGATTTAAGATTGATTTGGCAAAAAATTCACATTAGACTCCTGACCGACTTTTGTAACCAACCAAATAATTCTTTGTTTTTAGATTTTCGAAACTGCCATATGTTTTTTCTACATAAATCATTTTTTGATCATAGAGCAGAATTTTAGACAAAATATGTAGCAGAGCCATCAAGATAAGGTTCTTTGTCAGTATTCAACTTTGGATTCATTTGCTAAGAAGTTGAGAATCTTGTCAGCACAATTATAATTTTCATCAAGCTTCCATAAGTTATCCATCTCTGAGCACCTATGTTTAACTTTTGGGCATGAAATCTCCATGAAAGGAACATAGTTGTCCGTCCATAGTTTGGGCCAACATAGTTCTTCTAGTATTACTGTACGAGCTACCTTTGGAACTTCCTTAGCCCCTACTATCGTATCATTCTGGAACACAGTTGTTTTCCCAGATTATTATCTTGTCTTGCTGTGTTTCTGCCATATGTTCCTTAGGTTCTACTTCAAAGTTCAAAGTGAAGGATCTTTATGCCTGCGTGTTCTGTTGGTTTAGCTGTTAAATGATTACACAGTGATGTCTTGTAGGTATCGTTGATGGCTTGAACTGTTGAAGAGTGCTCAAATTACATCTTCAGTGCAATTTTCCTTTACATCTTTCCTCAAGTTTGGTTATAGGAAAAACCACATTTTTTAAAGTTCAGAATGCATGCACAGGCCCTTTTTTTTCCTTTCCATTTTCCGTGAGACCAGTCATGCAGCTCCTTTTTGCAGCTATTTTGACCACTTATATTTTCTGTGTTTCATCTGCCATAGGTCAATTAACCAGTTAAGGATATAACTTTGATTACGTTAGTACCTCACACTTCTTTACATTTTTTTACACCTTGTAATTTATGAGAAAAAAAAAAGGTTTTTCATGTACTTTGGAGTGTATGTCCTTGAAATAAAAGGTTCATCTGCGAGCTCTCGTGGTGTACCTGTGATATTTGAAAAGCTTGATCTCGAATATATTGCTTGCAACTGTAAAGGAAGTTCCTAGAGTGTCTTAGAAACATGTTACATCTGGTTGTGTATGTCACACTGCTATCGCTAAAAGTCAGCTTACTACAGTGTACGTTGTTCTATATTAGCTTCAATTTATGCAATTTCTTTTATCCACACCTCCAGTTTTGCTGCTTGCCCTTCCCATTCACAGTATGTACCAACTACTGACATGAGTCACATATATCCCTGTAGGTTCCCTTCTCGGCAATCCGACGGATGGTCTAGAATGTTCGCGAGCCACCATGCGTTATACTACAGACAATCAAAAGACAAGAGGAATTTACAGCCTGTTTATTTGGTGGAACAATGTTGGTTTTAGTTGTTGTTGTTGCTGTCCATTAGGCCGTGTACACAAGGCACAGAAAACTGTCGTGGCAGTGGCAGGAGGTGTGCGTTGCTGAGACTGTCTGTGCAGATTTGTTAATCGATCTTGTTTCATCAAGGACCCGTACCTAGCTAGCCTTCCTGTTTTGTGTGCCAGGTGCTACTTGGCGTGCAAAGTTAGAAGAAACTCTTGTGTTTCTGTTTTTGTCTCTGCAGGAATGTGTCGCATCTGCAGTTGTGCACTATGGGTGTGTGCAACCTGTAGTTTTCTTCAATGGTATGATCATGGTGGAACTCACTGACGTGCCATCTTGCTGAGACTGTCCGAGCAATTGCCAGGTTTCTTTGTACTGTAGAATAGCATGGTTGCGATCATCCATCTGAGATGGTGGGAAATGGGAATCCTCCACCATATCTAGTTGCCGACATCGCGAGTAATCCTAATTACTATCCGTCCACAACAGGCTGTGTGTCCATTTTTCTGAGTAGCACCCGTTTGCTCAACAAACTCTCCACACTGCACTGGGAGTGACCAGTACGAAACAAACATGGATGCATCATATCTGCTCATTGGACTCTTAACTGAAACTGGACGCAAGACAGAATGAATTCCAATTCCTTGGGACGACGTGCATGACAAACGTGGGTTACAATTCATATCCTACACGCACACTTCCTATTTACGTGCACTCAGCTACCTTCTCTCACTGATGAGGAAAGAACCCTGGGACAGAAAAGCCAGCAACCACCTATCCGAAAATCCTTGCATCTTGAGAAAGAAAGTGCCCAAGAAGAGACCATCATGCAGCCGGGTATTCCAGCGAGGAGCCAAACAGAGGACACATATAGTGCAAATTTTCTCCTGGACTTCATCGGCAACCAGAGAGTAGCGTCTGAATTGAACTGCCTGCTGCCGCCTTCTTCTTTGACTGAAAAATCCACCATCAAAAGGTTAACATACATTTACACAGATAGGTTACGTGCAAGCCTCCAAGGTGCCATTACCTTCTGATTGTTGAAGAGGTCGTCTGCAATGGATTCCATTTGTTTTCGACGCTTCTCCTCTCTCATGAAATCGGTTAAGGTGCCGCTTTCATAATCAGACTCCCTACAGAAAGGAAACAAGACTCAGCAAGCTTTTCAGTGCCAAACCTACTGGTGAACCTCAAACTCCATTCAGAGTCTTCCTCTTACCTGTATGGTTCTCGTGCAAACGGAATAAGGGCCCTGAAGCTGTTTCCAGACACAGTTTCCCTCTGAAAAGTTGAAGGTCAAGGATCAAGTGTGTTGGCATTCAACTGTTACTGCCAAAAAGACTGCATGAATAAGGCATATAGAACATACCTTCTTAAATCGTTTGAAGTTAATGCCTCCAGTTTTCGCTGACACAGCACGAACTACCCTTTTGACAATCAGGTCTTGACTAAAAATAACATGACAAGTCTCTTCCCTGCTAGTGCCCAACTTCTCATCCTTTAGCACCTTGTTTACAAAAACAGCATCACAAGTATTTTCCCTGCTACTATCCAAGTTCTCATCCTTCAACACCTTGTTTATGACCTGAGCATCCTCACTTCCAGCGTTGAACCCCAGAATTTCTGTTTTCTCTATGACCTGAACATCGTCCTCCATGGATTCCGAAATTTCGTCTTTCTCCAGGCCAGCATGAATATTGATGTTGACCTCTGTTTCTCCTAACTTTGCAGCATTCACACGGCTTATAACTTTGTTTTCTGTTCTATCGTCTGAGATATCCTGAATATGATGCTGAGACTTGCTAGCAGCAACAGTATGATCAGATATTGCAGTATCCATTTCAACATCAGAATCTGCCACAATAGTTTCATCCGTCGTCTCTGAAGATGCAATAATGACTGCCAGAAAAATGTATAAATTTCATATTTAGATTTGTAGGCTTGATGTTGCACAAGGAAACAGTTGCATCACAAAAGACTTGTTATACAACTCTGAAATCAACAGAAAAATGTAGGCTGGTGGTATACTTAGTATGTGTGCAAATGCAACTTCTTAATGATAAGATGTCCATATATTTTCCACATTCTCCAAAAATACATTTGAATGGTACTTTTAATACTTACAAGCAGGAGGTTCAATAGCAGCTGCTTCCAAACGACCAGACAATATAGCAGCAAATAGCTTCACGTCGGTGATCTTGGCCAAGGGAAATAGACCACGGATCTTACTGAATTCCAGAGGAGATTTTGCAGGAACAAGAAGAATCTGTTGGTCATTCTCTCCAGTTTCAGAATGCTGTTAATTTCATGCGTAAGTCATTCATTTGATAAATCTTCACCAATAACAAGATAAATCGTCATGCGACTAGAGACAATGAAGCAATCACATAAGGTAGCACCGGAATAAGTAATCAATATTATTACCAGCTCAAGCCCTCTTCAACTCAAATTTGGGCACCCTAGTTCTTTAAGGAGAATAATGCATAGTTCCTCCGAGGTATCGTCGAAAAAAGGAAGATGTTCATGACACATATTCCAACACTTACCTGGCTGTCAGAACAAAACTCCTCGATATTGAGATATTTTGCTCCAGCTGATTCCAATAACACTCGCATTTTCTCCCCAAATTTATACTGCAATTGAATAACATTAGTCAAATGCAAAGTGCATGATGATACCCTCTCAACTTATAAATACACTACCTTTTCTGATGGTCCCAGGATAAAAGTATGGCCTGCTAGGCAATTCTCCATTAGCTTGTTCTCAACCATCTTTATATCCATCCCATCAAGAGTCAAGTTTGGAATATATCTGGGTCAATTCCAAGAGAATGTCATCAATATGTGAGTATGGCAGAACCACAAGTTGATGCAAGAATCTATAGACACTACAATCTCGGGCACTGAAGGTTGCCCACAGCTTACTGTGTATAAGAAGGAATATCTGTGTGTATGTTCTTTTCCGCTATTGCCTGAAAACAGATAAGAAAACAAGAACTCAAACCTGAAATATACATATGAATAAAAATGTGTACATGGCACAAGGGAACTAGCTGTCCATTGCAATATCAATTTAAACAATCACACCAGAGGACCTCCTCATGACCAACTATGTTATATATGCCAACTAGTAATGCATTAACTTAATTCACACAATTCAAGTTCGCTGGCTAACAAAAAGCATCAGAGCATTCAAGAAATGCTGCAATAGGGAAAAAGGATTCCAAGACAATGAGGCCAGGCTGCATTAGTTATTGCTTTTATACCGTACTACGGAGTACAATAAAGGACAGACCCAGTGCTAGAAGCTCCCACATCAGGTGGGCTCTGGGGAAGGATTATACGAGTCTAGCCTTACCCCTTGCAAAGTGCAGAGAGGCTGAGTCGAACCCAGGACCTCTTGGCACAAGTGGGGAGTACTTCACCACTGCGCCAGGCCTGTCCTTCGTATTACGGAGCACAATGCAAAAAATATTTATTGAATTGGTAAATAATTTTTTATTGAATGGCCAATAAATTTTACTAAAAAATACAATAGTCAATATTCCTTATAATAGATATACTTAATTATATCATAAGAATCTTAAGATATTTTTAGAATAGATAGAAATAGTAAATTTGAATTGAGACACCTATTCTATGATGGATTTAAACTTACCTTCTATTTTCGTGCCTTTAGTAGGCTTAGTATTTCCAGCAATTGCAATGGCTTCTTTATTTCTTTATGTGCAGAAAAATAAGTTGGCGTGGCATACCCAATGGTAAAATCCTAGGTCTGCCAATGGAAAGGAACATACCTTGAACCAGTTTCCCAAGATTATCGGCTTTTTTGTGACGATTGCATCGAGGAGCTCAGGTGTCAATGGAGATGATTCATCCACAAGAACATGTGTACAGGCATCAATCCACTTACGAATAACATATGCACCTTAGAGAGATAAAATAACAGGTTATCAAAAATTCAATAGCAACAAACATGAGAAAATCTATGCTTACTAATGAGCCAACAACACTTTAAGACTTTAAGTACATCATATAAGTGTAGATTACCACTAACCAATAGATGTCATGACTGCCTGCAATGATCGATCAATTCGTGCTGACTTTTTGCCATGAAAAAATACCACGATGGGGACAAACGACAACCTGTCAGGAATATCACCAGAAGTAAGTAAAACTTATGCATCCACCATTTCAACACAAGCACCAGTACATTTATGAATTAAGCAAACAATTACATTAAAAATTAATGCATGCATTGGCAATCACTTCTTACAGATAGTTGCACATCTAATAAAAAAGATGCAGAAGCAGTGAAGGCACAAGCATGTTGTTGCATTTTCTTTTATACTCACCTGAAGGTCGTGCTGCCAGTTCCAAAAGTCAAAGTATCTCCATCGTTAAGCATCACATCTTCATCTTTCCTTAGCCGACTGCCCTGGGTCCCTTGTAACTTGTTGACAAATGTGCCATATTTTGAGCGGTCGATTAGACTAACACATGAAGGGCTAGCTGGTGCACCGGACCGTGGATCCCAGGCAACCATCTTTTCAACTGTGATCTCCGCATGCACTCGGGACATGGATGTGTCCGTTTGTATGATATCGCAACCTATAGCATGAATGCCAGCGTTAATCTACAATCTTGCACAGCAATATTCACTGTATAAACCAGCATTACAAAATCACATGCTATTATATTGTCAATCAATCATTTCTAGGGCATGCACATATGGAGAAGATACAGAATTTTTCTGAAAGACGAGTATGGCTCTTGTGCTCTGATGGTTTAGTAAATAGCAGAGACATAAGCTTTCACTAGACTGCATTTCAGACAAATGTAATGAAGAGACAGGACACAGATTATAAATAGTATACTAGGAATCAGCATGTCTGAACCCTAAAACATCGACTGAACCCACTAACACGGCTAACTAGTTCACCACATTATATACTGGTCAACAATCGCATGCAGAAACAAAACCCGAGCCTAAAATAACACAGGGAACGCGAGGGAGGGAGGGCCAAAATGACGCACCTTTGCGGCCGACCGTGTACGTCCCGGCGGCGGAGATGTAGTAACTCTGCGCCCCTGAAAGAACCCAGGAAAAACATTATAACCCAACTAAAAACCAAAACTTATACGGGAGGTCTGTGGAATCGGAGCGGGGATGGGGGTGGCGCACCGCGCGCTGTGACGACGGGGGACAGCACCCAGACCATCTCTCTCTCTCTCTCTCTAGACCTCCTCGCTCTCGTCTCGAGTTATCTGGAGTCTTCCGCAGCTGCGATGGGCGGTGGCCGGCGGGGGTTTGGTCCTGATACTCCTGTGGCGGCCGCCGGAGCAGTGCGATTGCCGCCTGACACGGGACGCGCGGTGGTGGAAACGAGTCGAAGTGGTTCGAGAATACGTCTCTCCAATGGGAATACGTAATATATAATTTCCGTTTCCATACGATCTGGGCCCGATGGACTGACAGCCTAACAAGTAACTGGGCTTGGCCCATCAGGACGGTAGAAATGTATCTGCAGCACTCGTCGAACTTTCCTTCTTACTTCCATCTTGGTCCGCTAATGTTTATATAGTGTAAATCCATGACTGAAATTGACAGTAATAAGCCTTACAATTTGCCCTACGGATAACCATGGCAGCTTCTTCCTTGAAAACTCTCCTAGTACATCTGTAGAGACTAGGTTTCATACTCCTGAAGATGCAAATCATTTCTAACAATCCAAATGGCCCATGAAACTAGGATGAGAATACGATGAAACAAATTGTGAACACTCATTTTTTTCTCTGGAATAAGAGAGGAAGGGCAGTGGAGTATTGGCTGGAGATTAAACTGAACTCGGAAGGATATGGCAAATGGACACTGAATGAACAAGTTACCCATGGACTCTATAATACTCGGTGTTTAACATATAACACATTTATTGTGGTCTGCACCCTGTCTGTGCTCTGTAAGCACCTTATCACTTTTGCGATGGAGATTTCAGATTAGTATGCTCAGTTATTATGTTCTAACACCAAAAAGAGTACGGCGGAAATGATTTGTATGCACTCACCTCATTAGATGATATCAGATCAGATCAATATAAAAAAGATCATGAGCATTCCTGATATTATCTGAAGCGTCAGCTTTCAGAGCAGAACTTTCAGATCAACGAAATGATGCCACTTTCCAAATTGCAAAAAGGGCAACCGATTAGTACTATACAAACCAAAAGGCGATCGATTCAAGGTCATTCCCAATTCGCACCCGCTATCTCCGCTACTTCCCCACAATCTACTTCTACCATCAGATTTTCAATCCCTGACGAAGCCACCAAGCAAGCTCCGCTTGAATGCTCGGATCTTCTTCAGGCACCTCTTGGCGCGCTCCATGGCCATGTCCGCCCTGTCCTTCACCACGACCGGAGGCGCGCTCTTCCTCCTGCGCTTCCCCTGCTCCAGACCGTCCACTGCGCCGCCGCACCACTTCCTCTTGTTGGTCGAGGACTCTGCAGGTCGCGCATGCAAGAATCAAGATGGCGGTGGTGAGATCGGGGACGATGGTCGTACGCGTAGGATTAGTACCGGAGCGGAGGATCGATAGCACGCACCTTCGGTGAACAGGTCCGCGGGAGCAGCGGGCTGGGAGGCGGAGGAGGAGTGGGTGCGGGTTGGGTCGAGGGAGGCGAGCGCGAAGGCGGCGGCGTCGTCGTCGTCCCAGCCGGGGTCGGCGACGAGGCGCTTGAGCTCGTCCTTGAGCGGGCCGAGGCGGCCCGGGTGCGCCGCCTCCAGCTTCGCCAGCTCCTCCGCCGCCACAGCCGCCATCCACCCCCACTCCCCAGGCGCCATCGCCGTCGAACTCAGCGGCGGCCGACCAAAGCAAGAACGGGCAGAGACAGAGAGACGCGACACGCGGCGCGGCGTGGGGATGGAGGCGAATTGATGGAAGGCGCGCGGGATGGACGCGCGGGCGGCGCAGGCACGCCAATGCAAGTCCGCACGGCAGCGGCAGCGGCAGCGGCAGGGGCGCAGGGGGCAGAGGACAGAGGAGGTTGGGAAAGCCCGAGGATGCTGCACCCCTGCCCGGTGTCTCCTCGGTTCCCGCGGCTTTTCGAGTCCTGGTCGTGCCCGTTGGGTCTTTCTCGTCCTGGCTTGGTGTTTTGGACCTACTCTAGCAGTCTAGGTGCAAGCTCAGTGGGCTCACGAGGTCAGCGGTGGCACGTGGCCGTGATGCTATGGCCAGGATGCTTTGCCAACGGGTTCAACAAAAAAACAAGTGTGCATCCACACATTTTATTTGCGCTCACAAATTTCACAAAAGAATAATAATTTGTGTCCTTTGAAAAAACAAAACAATGTCTCGCAAAAAGTCATTTGGAATCACGAAATTTTATCTATATTCGTCATAAAAAATCCATGAAACTTTATATGCACGTATAGAATATTCAGATGTACATATGTGATTTCTTTAGTTTTTTTTGACATTTTAAAATGCATATTGTTATAGTGGGAGCATCTAATCTTAGGAGCCAAAACTGCGCCTGCTTTTACAAATACCTCTCTCAAAACACTTGCGTGTCATTAACTCTTTTTTATGCATCATTTCTCAACACATATTCGGTTCGAAAGAATCACAGAGGATTTTGTTTATTTAGAACTTTTTCATGTGGAGCTATTTTATTTGTAAGATTGGGAATCATATGGTATAATTCAACATGGCATCATGATATCTGGTCCTACATTTTGCTATTACCGTGTTTCTAAAAATTTGAGAACCAACGTGATCCTAAAAAGGAAAAATGAGATTTAGTTCCTAGGCAAGGAAAAGGAAATGGACAGTTGTAAATTTCATAAAAGCTCTTAAATATTGTGCACACACATGTGAAATGGAGTGTGTGGTATTATACATATCTTTATTTATTAGGTTGTAAACTAATTTTATTTTGAATTTGATATGTTATACTCCATTTTAACATATCATGTTACTATAAGCATCCATCTCATTATTAATTACTTGCCACATAAAAAAATCCTACTCCGTATATGAAATGCATGCTAGCACACCGTGGAAGGTCTAACACAAATTTGTATCGCCGTAAATTGAACTTTCAGCAGTGAGTTGCTTCCATTACTAGATTACTCCAACTTTCAGCTGGATTCAAGCGAGCTTCATGGCAATGAATGGAAGCATGCTTTGAACTTCATGAATTTCAGCTTCCATCATCAGATGAAACTTCTAACACAAAAATATGAGCCAAAATAGCAGAAAAAAAAGGTCTAGCATACAATGCCTCGTGTTGTCTCTTTGTATGACCAGATGGCTACATGTCATTTGTTGTGTTGATGTATTAAGGAGGTTGACGACAATGTGTGCAAATGAGGGAAGTGGTAGGATGGTGATAGGAGAATGGAGGAACATATGGGATATTAGGCCATCTCCAACGCGCTGACCCATTTCGTCCAAAACGGCCCGTTTCGCTCCGAATGGGTAAAAACCAGGGTCTAACGCGCTGACGCAAACGGACCGACGTCCTTTTTTCGTCCGTTTTGACCCAAATCCGGCCAAAATTTGGGCCAAGTTTGGGTCGCCACGGATCGTGCGCGGAGCTCCGTTTTGCTCCACTTCGCTCCGCTCGATCCGCCCCCAACCCCACCTGTCAGCCTCCCTCCCCTTTTCTCTCTCCCCTTTTCACTCTCCGGCAGAGCAGTAGGCGGGCGGGCGGCGTACTACTCGGCAGAGGGCGGCGTGCTTCTCGGCGGCGGGCGGCGCGGGGCCGCAGCGGTGGCGGGCGGCGGCCGGCGCGGGGAGCGGGCGGTGCGCGGGCAAGCGAATTGGTGGCGGCGCGCATCTGACCGGGATGGCCGAGCTCGTGCACGAGCTTGATCTAGTACTAGTACTAGTTGATCTAGTACGCGTGCGTGCTGGCTGCACTAGATGCATGCATGCTGCCGCTCCTGGTCGCGTGCGTGCTGGCGGCACTGGATGCGTGCGTGCTGCCGTTCCAGTGCGGGCGGCGTGCCTCCCAATCGAGCTCCTGCGGCAGCGGGATGAGGTCGGCAGCGGCGGCACGGGGCGCGAGTGAGCAGCAGCGTCGGCGCGGGCGGAACGAGCTCGAGGACGCAGGTCGGTCGGAAGAGGCTTCTGCCGGCGGCTCGGGCGAGCTGCGAGCTGCAGCGGCGTGGGCACAGGCGAGCTGCGGCGGCGCGGGCGAGCTCAGGCTGTTGAGCAGCGCATAGCAGCGCGAGTGCGAGCTATCGACGGCGACGGGAACGAGCCTTCGGTGGTGTGTCCGTTTGGGTATAGGTCGCGAGTTGGGTTTACCTGTCAAAAAACGCCGGACAGAGCCGGATAGTTGTCCGTTTCCGAACCCAAACGGAGCAAAAACGGACCAAAAACAGGTCCGTTTGGGTCGGCGCGTTGGAGATGGCCTTAGGCTTTAAGCCCATAAATATTTTTTTTTTGCAAACTCTCACTTGACTATTCATCCATCGCAAGGTGAAAGTTTAGTCATAGATTGCTATTAGAAGTTTTGACACCTAAAAAATACCATATGCTTCTCCTCCTTACGCATGCACCTCCGCTGTAGTTCTCATGTGTCGTGGAGCTCCTGCCTTCTCCACGGATGACCACATCACACGACAGCATGGAAGAGTCACACGACAACATGGAAGAGTGTGTCTTTGAAACCGCCTCTCTTGGGAGAGGGTGATAAGGTTTTTAGGAGCGTTCTAGTGCGGTTGCTCTCTTGATCGGCTGCCTCCGTTGTGATGGGCGAAAGTTTTCCCACAATAACTTTATTGCAATGGTTGTCGAAAACGGAGTGTTTCCTCTGCTTATGCAGCTACCATTGCAAGTGCGTAGACTCCTATGGTCCAACATGTATGCAGCTCTCACTTTGTTGGTGCAAAAGTTTATTTATTACTATACATGCAACTAAGATAGATGTGATGGATGTTTCGCTGTAGCATGTTTAGTTTGCCTACACAATAATCTTGCAAATAATGTTATTATTTTCAAGGATAAGGTGTATCATACTCCATAGAAGAAGAGACCATGCAAGACGACCATTACAACATCAAAAGGCTACATGATGCAAGCACGACACCACACGGTTCACAACACAATCCACACCGACCAAGCGACAAGGACTCGCCTTCACCATTTCCCGCCATGAATGGAGAGGAGGTGATACGCCGAGCTACTAGACCGCCTCACGTGCGATGAAGGGTACTTCACAGGCGATCGATTCCAACTCCAAAACGACACAAGCCAACGCACCGCTCGCCCATAAGTTCCTAAGATTCGGCGAGTGAACATCAGGGACGCACCAGACCGGAGGAGGGGTCCACCAAAAAGCATCGGTGACACTACACATAGCACCCCAAAAGCCCATGCTCTGGGCGGGCCAAGAACTACTCCAACAGGTGCACCAAGGACTCCACGCGGGACACCTAGGCAACGCCTCCAAGGAGAGAACGACGCAACCGTGCCACCGCTACCCGATCCGAGGCCGGATCTAGGGTTTCCCTAATGCTCGAGGCTGAGAAGCACGCGCGGCGCCATGACCTGACGTCAGCGTCACACAGAGATTTCACCCCGGCCCTGTCGTCGAGCCTAACGTATTGTGAATGAGTGACGAGCCAGAATTGTCGACAAAGACTCGCGTCTCACCACCACCAAACGAGGGTTGGAAGGTGATGATCCAGCCCGCCACCGCCGCCTCACCACCAGCAAGCACATACTCGGGGAAGGAGGCCTCTCATGCCGACCAACCATCACCTCGCGACGCCAGCCTCCATCACATGCTACCGCGCCACTGCCCTGGCTGGCGGCCGTCACAACTAGGGACTAGGGTACATGCTCAGAGGGCTCGAGGCCTGTTTGATTAATTTAATCAAACATAATGATTATTTCAACGTAATATATTGTCGGAATTTGAGATCGACCCACGGATCTAGTCCGAATTTCAACACCCATTGCGTTTGCGAAAGAAAAAGAAAACAAGCTATGATCCATGGTAGGCTGCCAAGTATGTCGCCACCCCTCGAAACAGGGATCCTGTCACCCGAAGAGTGGACAGAGTGGGGCACTCGAGAATCCTCTGAGCCGTCAACGCGACGAGAAGACACAGGGAAAGAATGCCTTTTGGCGAGTAGCATCCGGCTAATCGATCCCACACGCACCACCAGCGACACGCCGAGACTGCACAACGACAGCTCGTCGCGCGTAACGAAGAATTCGAACAGGGGCCATAGTACGATGATACCACGAAGATTCAGCCAACCAAACCAAGCATGCATTGCGTCAGATTATAGATTCCAACCGAGCCAAAAACAAATCAAGATCCACGATGGATCGATCATATGGTAGTCATAGCACGAAACCAACACATCCGGCCGGCGCCCTCACCTTTGATCACCGCGGGTCGATCCCACTCAGACACGACATGTAGAAAAGCAGCAGAGCGGCGAAAATAACCGTCGCCCCGATCGTGCCCAGGCCGGCGTGTTCTTCGCGGCGTCGGCGGCGGCGCTCCTCCAAGTTCAGCTCCAGGAGCAGCTTGAGCACCGCCCGTATCTCCCGACGGAGCTGCTGCTGCCTCGCCGCTTCATTCCTCGCAGCCCTCCTCGGCGCGAGCTCGTCGGCCGCGCCGCCGCCTTGGACTACGGTCGAGGACGACGCAGACAGCGCCGCCATGTGGTGCAGATGGTTTAATGGTAGTAGATGGGATCGGTCGGATTGTATCGGCGGGGCGGGTGGGTTCATCGCCGGGAGCACGCTGTTATATAGTATCGTGGTCATCCGTATCCGGGGCCAGTACTTGCATTGCACGTACGGGGGAAAGAAAAACCCTAGTCGATCGATCCATCCATCTGCATATATTGTTTCTAAGAACAATGTTCGACTTTATTCATCGGGTGGAGCAATGCACATGCGAGTAAAAATATGGAGTATCTGCGATTTTTGGGAATAGGCCGTGAATTGGGGCGTCCCCGTTGATGACGTATGTGCATATACTTACTACCATAATTCATGTTTACTTTTGTTTTTTGCTGGTTAATTCATGTTTACTTGCAAGGGATAGAATTAGAATCCCCTCTTCTCCTTGAGCGCGGCCCTGGAGACGTGACAAATTGTTGTATTCGACGGAGACAACGTGAACACAACTCGCTTCAATCACATCTAGTGTTACTTGCAAAAAAAAAAAATCACATCTA
>QRDG01002271.1:0-64783 GCA_012064385.1 Puccinellia tenuiflora
ACTTCCCGGTCCTGACAGCCTCTAGGATCTCTAGACTGGCCCCACAAACCAACACTAGTCTTTTCTACGCACTTTGTCCTCACTCGTGCACACCCGGGAAGGACTTCCCGGTCGGTCACCCATCCTCAAATTGCTCCAAGCCAAGAACGCTTAACCTCGGAGTTCTTTTCGAATGAGCTTCCGGAAAAGAAGTTGCAACTTGTTGATATAAGTATTCTATCTTTCCTATTAAGCCCTGAGCCAGGATCTCACATCCTTCCCCCCTTAGAAGACCGACGCCCTCGTCGGTCAACCCCAGTCCAGGAACGTCCCCTCTTGGCACCCGTCTGTGCGTCCAGTGCCGGCACATGCTCCACATGTCCGCGCATCTGACCCGCACATGCTCGAGTTAATTCAAGGGTCGGCTCTGATACCAATTGTAACACCCCGGCCACTCCCGGACCGGCGCCTATTACGCCTGACAGCTCTCTAGGATCTCTAGACTGGCCCCACAGACCAACACTAGTCTTTTCTACGCACTTTGTCCTCACTCGTGCGCACCCGGGAAGGACTTCCCGGTCGGTCACCCATCCTCAAATTGCTCCGGGCCAAGCACGCTTAACCTCGGAGTTCTTTTCGAATGAGCTTCCGAAAAAGAAGTTGCAACTTGCTGATATGAGTATTCTATCTTTCCTATTAAGCCCTGAGCCAGGATCTCACAATGAACCAATCACTTCTCAAACATAGATGGGGAGACACAATAGATCAAGAGAATAGTATATTGCATCATTCATCATGTTTGCTAAGAGTTTACAGTGGAGAGATGGACATGATTGATACGTCTCAAACGTATCTATAATTTTTGAGTGATCCATGCAAGTTTTGTGTTATTGTTACATGTTTTTACTGTCATTCATATCATTTTTATGCATTTTGTCGGACTAACCTATTGACAAGATGCCAAGTGCCAGTTCCCTATTTCTGCTGTCTTTTTGTTTCAGAAATTTACTTCTGGAAATATTCTCAGAATTGGACCAAAATTTATGGGGATTATTTTTACGCCAAGACAAAGACGGAGTCCGAAGGGAGCCTCGGAGGTGGCCCACAGGGCAGACACGGCCTCCTGCCGCGGCCTAGGGGGGCCCGTGGGTGGGACCCGCCCCTGTCCGTGGGGCACCTCCTCGGCCCCCTCCGACGCCTATAAAATCAGAAATAACCTAAAAACGTCGAGGCGGCCATTATTTTCCAGAAACTCGACCCCGACGCGCCGTCACCGAAAAACCCTAGTTCGGGGTCCAATCTGAAGCTGATCCCGACACTCTGCCGGAGGGGAGATCGATCCCGGAGGGCTCTTCATCGTCATGCCCTCCTCCGGGATGATTTGTGAGTAGTCTCACCTTGGACTACGGGTCCATGGCAGTAGCTAGTTGGTAGTCTCTCTCTCTTGTGCTTCATGTCTTATGATCTTGTGAGCTGCCTAACATGATCAAGATCGATTATTGTAATGCTATGTGATGTGTTTGCTGGGATCCGATGGATTATGAAGTTATGTTCAGATTATGCATGATTCTTATCTGAGTAATTTATGTTCTTGCATGCTCTCCGATGTGCGTAGTTACTTTGGCCAAGTGATTGTGTGTATCTCCAAGAGAGGGTATTTATGCTAGATAGTGGGTTCATGCCCCCTTTTGTTCCTGGGCACGAGTGACAGAAACGTCTAAGGCGAGGGTGTGCTGTTGCTACTAAGGGTAAAACGGCGGTGTTAATGTCTCTTTTGATATTAGTATTGCTTACTTCATGCACTTTACTTAATGCAATTGTCTGTTGATTGCAACTTAATACCATTGGGTGACAGGCTGGATAGCGATCCCACAGTGGACTTTTTTGACAAAGACGCAGTTGGACTCAATGGTATTTGTTCCTTGTCGTGATGCCTCCATAAATATTATCATGTCCTTTTTGTCATAGCTAAATTGGGTTTGTGTCATGATCTTGTCAATTGCCTAGCTGTAATTCGTTCACCCATCACATGCATATTTTATTTACTTGAGAGACTCCACTAGTGAACCCATGGCCCCCGGTCCATCTTTTTACATTGTTAACAACCTCATTTACTTGCTTTTAATCATCATTATTCCTCTAGTCACTTTTTATATTTCATCTATTTCATCATACAATTAACTGCTTTGTTTTCTGCGAGACCGGAAAGATTGACAACCTCTCCGCCGTTGGGGGCAAAGTATTTTGGTTGAGTGTGTGCAGGTCCGCGTCTGTTGAAGGTCAAGCACCAAAGATCTTAAAAATTCACCTCGTTGTTGATTTCAAAGTCCTACTGGTTCGATAAACCTCAGTTCGTTAAACGAGGGAAAACTGCTACTAGCTGCAATTCCGCCTTCGCTTTTCGGCACCACCCAACTTATTTTAATACAGTAGCAAGCTCTTTTCTGGCGCCGTTGCCGGGGACTTTGGAGCTACAGCAAGGGGAGTCTCATACTCTCAATCTCTTTACTTTGTTTTTGTCTTGCTTGCTTTATATCTCGTTTAGTTTATTTTCCTGTTTCAAAATTTTAAAACCCCAAAAAAATTAGTGTAGTCTTTAATTCTGTCCTGTTATTTTATCCTGTCTTTATGTCTAGCTTTACCACTCTTGATATGGCTCTCTTAGCCGAGTTCTTTACCTTCAAACAAAAGGGAGAAGAAAGTTTTAAAAATGCTTGGGATAGAATTTCAGAATTAAATCAAAAGATCCAACCCATGCTTGCTATGTGTGTTTTACTGAGATACTTTTATTATGGACTATCTGATGCATGCAAGCATGTTTTGGATGTCATTACTGGAGGAAACTTTCTTGAAATTGATTAATTAGAATCCCTGAGAATTATAAAAGGCTTAGTTGTTTTTCCCACCAATGAGAAAACTAATGGAATACATGGTAGATTAGATAAAATAGAAAATATTTTACTGTAATCTAAATTTAAATGGAATAGAGGTGAGCTCTAAAGATTATCAAATCCTTGAAATAAATGGAGATTGGAATCGTATATCCCTATTGAAATAAATGATCAAAGGTTCCTTGCTTATTGTGATATTGGTTCTATGATGTCAACTATGCCTAAAATGGTTTTCGATGCTATGAATTTTGGAGACTTATTTGATTACCCTTTTTGTCACTCTCATTCTGATGGTAGCTCTTCAAAAATTTATAAAAGAGTTAATGAAGTCCTTGTCACTTTTAAACATAAGACTGCTTTGGTTGATTTCTTGGTTCTTGAGTCAAAGGCTCAAGCTAATATCGTTCTTGGAAGATCTTTCCTTCGTTCCGTGGGAGCTTTTATTGATGTTAAAAGGGGATGCATACGTTTTCGTTTTCCCATTAGGGGCAGGTTCTCCTTTCCCCTCAAAGAGAAAGAAGTGCTTATTGAAGGAAAAGTTGCAATGGATTTCGAAAAAACTTGATATTTGGCATTGCGCCTAGCTAAAAGGCGTTAAAGAAAAGCGCTTGTTGGGAGGCAACCCATCTTTTATTTTCAGTTTGCTTTTTGATTTTCTTGATTCATGAAGTTATTACCTCTATAGAAACTTCATTGTATCTTTTGCTTTTGGTTTTTTGTGCCAAGTTTAGCCTCTAATGCATTGAAAGTGCGAGGTATTGTGTTGCTGACCAAAAACAGATTCTGTGCGCCTGTTGCACGAAAATTCTAAAATCGCCAGAATTTTATCATTTTCTGATAATTTTTGAAAGCAAGCCTGATTCTTTTATCTATCCTTAGTTAGTTTTAAGTGTTTTGATTTAAGCTGCAGAAGTGCCTCGAAAAATTCGATCTTTACAGACTGTTCAGATTTTGACAGATTCTGCTTTTATTTTGCATTTGTCTCTTTACCGTCGTCATATGTGATACTCTAGGGGTAGAGTGCCACATTGAGGCTTAGTAAACAGTAGCTAATGTTTAATTAAGTTGGTTTGCAATTTGTCATGAGTTGAACACATGTGCATTTTAATTTATAAGCACTAACCCTCTAATCAAATTATGAGAAGTTTTGTGTGAAGGGAGTTTTTAAGTTCCAAAGGAGAGGATTATGAAGAAATCTAGGATGGATCAGAGCTCAAGCTTGGGGATGCCCCCATGGCACCCCCTCTGAATATCAAGAACTATCAAGAGTCAAAGCTTGGGGATGCCCAAGGCATCCCCTCATCTTCATCGACTATCATAAGGTCGTTTTCGTTGAACTTCGTTTTTATCACTTTACATATTATGTGCTATGCTTGGAGCATCTTTTTACTTTCATTTTTGTTTGTTTGTTAGTGATATCTTTGTTGGATCCTAGCTTTATTTGTATGGGAGAGAGACACGCTCCGCCTTTTCGTTTGAATACTCCTTTGCTTCGCTTATATCTTTTTGAGTATTCTTAGCTACTGTCTGTTTTCTAGTAAGCTCTCGCTTTTAGTTTTTATCTTGTTTAGAGCTGCTAGTTGTTAATTTAAACTCTCTTGTTCTTTACTTATACTTGTTGGAGAGTTGTTGTTGAAAAATTCCTTGAATTGTCAATGCGACAAAATGCTATTTGTGTGATGATAGAATAAAATGAAAAGCCTGCATAGTTTTGTAGATCATGGTGTGGATACTTGATGCTTCTCAATTGTTTTGAGATATTAAGTTGAATGCTTAAACTTGCTGGTTATTTGAGTAGAATTGATTAGTAAAGAAATATGGTTGAAAGCTTGAAATTGTGTGGTTTTTCACAGTTGTTAATTCATAGTGCTAATCTTTCCATTAAAAGAATTGTTTGGTCAACAAGGGAGACGGTGTAGAGTGTTTATGGTTATGACCGGTAAAAGTCTTATGTTGTTCTGTTACTGGTTATTGTTAGATGTTTGCTTCAAACACTTTTTTTGCTAAGCCTGAAAATTCGTACTGAGTGTATGGTTCACTCGTGCATCCAATCCCCAAAGCCAAACTTTCTTGCCAGCTGAGCCCACCATATCTACCTATGAATGGTATTTCCTACCATTCCAAGTAAATTTGTCATGTGCTACCTTTAAAAATTCAAAATACTTCTGTGTGCCTCTGTTTTTAAGCTCGTGAGGGAGCAGCAGAGAGCTAGATATACCTTGTGACAAGCGAGGTCATTTCCCCCCTTTCACCTGGTGTTGATGGATTACGTCTTCACTTGAATCAACCCGAGAGCAGCTTAAGCAAAAATATAAATATAACTCACAATTCTCCTCCGCACAATGCAAATCTGAGAAATCATCCCAAACATTGGACAGTGGTGAAACCAAGGAGAAAGAAGAGCGTACTCGCTCTTCTAAGAACCAGCTGCTCTCACAAGTCTAAAAACCTTGCTTGTCATGAGGGACTAGATAGTTTCTCTGCTGTGAAGTCGTTGACGAAAGCATGCATACCTCAAAATCATTTTACTTATGTTTTAAAAACCAAAAAGCTCTAGCACATGACTAATCCCTGCTTCCCTCTACGAAGGGCCTTTCTTTTACTTTTAATGTTGAGTCAGTTTTCCCTTTTCCTTCTATCTCCACAAAAGCAAACATCTAGCATTGACCCTGGGTATCGTTGAGCATATTACATTATCAAGATTAAACATGAATCTTTATATTGACTTTATCTATAAGATAAGCCGTTGGAAGTTGAAGATCTTTGCTAATGCTTACATCTTCCTTTGTGTTGATTCTCAAACACTTTTGTCATGGAATTATTATCCTTGTGAATTAGTCAAATATGTTGATTATTGTTTTCATGTCTTTGACATACTATTTATGAAAGGTTTTGCTTGGATGATTCAACTTGTTTATTCATTGCTTTCTTGCTATCAATTATAGACGATTGTTTTGTATCTCTTCATTCACATCCTTTGATTTGCATCACTATCTTGATCAAGAATGTGTTGGTTGCATGTCTCATCAAAAATTATTTGTTATCACTTGCCTACTAGAGGACGAGTAGGAGTTAATCTTGGGGATGCTGATACGTCTCAAACGTATCTATAATTTTTGAGAGATCCATGCTAGTTTTGTGTTATTGTCACATGTTTTTACTGTCATTCATATCATTTTTATGCATTTTGTCGGACTAACCTATTGACAAGATGCCAAGTTCCAGTTCCGTGTTTCTGCTATCTTTTTGTTTCAGAAATTTATTTCTGGAAATATTCTCGGAATTGGACCAAAATTTATGGGGATTATTTTTACGCCAAGACAAAGACGGAGTCCGAAGGGGAGCCTCGGAGGCGGCCCACAGGGCAGACACGGCCTCCTGCCGCGGCCTAAGGGGGGGGCGCGGGTGGGATCCGCCCCTGACCGTTGGGCACCTCCTCGGCCCCCTCCAACGCCTATAAAATCAGAAATAACCTAAAAACGTCGAGGCGGCCATTATTTTCCAGAAACTCGACCCTGACGCGCCGTCACCTCAACCCTAGTTCGGGGTCCAATCTGAAACTGATCCGGCACTCTGCCGGAGGGGAGATCGATCTCGGAGTGCTCTTCATCGTCACGCCCTCCTCTGGGATGATTTGTGAGTAGTCTCACCTTGGACTACGGGTCCATGGCAGTAGCTAGTTGGTAGTCTCTCTCTTGTGCTTCATGTCTTATGATCTTGTGAGCTGCCTAACATGATCAAGATCGATTATTGTAATGCTATGTGATGTGTTTGCTGGGATCCGATGGATTATGAAGTTATGTTCAGATTGTGCATGATTCTTATATGAGTAATTTATGTTCTTTCATGCTCTCTGATGTGTGTAGTTACTTTGGCCAAGTGATTGTGTGTATCTCCAAGAGAGGGTATTTATGCTAGATAGTGGGTTCATGCCCCCTTTTATTCCTGGGCACGAGTGACAGAAATGTCTAAGGGCGAGGGTGTGCTGTTGCTAATAAGGGTAAAACAGCGGTGTTAATCTCTCTTTTGATATTAGTATTGCTTACTTCATGCACTTTACTTAATGCAATTGTCTGTTGATTGCAACTTAATACCGTTGGGTGACAGGCTGGATAGCGATCCCACGATGGACTTTTTAGACAAAGACGCAGTTGGACTCAACGGTCTTTGTTCCTTGTCGTGATGCCTCCATAAATATTATCATATCCTTTTTGTCATAGCTAAATTGGGTTTGTGTCATGATCTTGTCAATTGCCTAGCTGTAATTCGTTTACCCATCACATGCATAATTTATTTACTTGAGAGACTCCACTAGTGAACCCATGGCACCCAGTCCATCTTTTTACATTTTTTACAACCTCATTTACTTGCATTTAATCATTATTATTCCTCTGGTCACATTTCATCTATTTCATCATACAATTAACCGCTTTGTTTTCTGCGAGACCGGAAATATTGACAACCTTTCCGCCATTGGGGTCAAGCGTCTGTTGAAGGTCAAGCGCCAGAGATCTTCAACATTCACCTCGTTGCTGATTTCAAATTCCTACTGGTTCGATAAACCTCAGTTCGTTAAACGAGGGAAAACTGCTACTAGCTGCAATTATGTCTTCGCTTGGGGCACCACCCAACTTATTTTAATACAGCAGCAATGATCTTGCTGTAGATGTTGATGATGAACATGCCGGAGGGGGTGGAGCCCTCCAGAGGTGATTCCGGCGGCGTTTCCCCCCTCCGATCTTCTCCGGCGGCAGCCTTCTGACTCTCTATTTCGTGGTTTTGTGTTTCTCCGCCGCCTCCTCACGAAACTCCTCGGGGGACTATTTTTATAGTCGGTTTTAGGTCAAGACGACGCCACGGAGATGAAAACGGAAGGCATCGGAGCCACGAGGCCCAAGATGGGGGGTCCCACGCGGCCAAGGAATCTGGCCGCATGGGCCCACCTCTTTTGGCCCTCAGGTCTCCGTTTGTTCGCTTCCTTCGCTCCTACGCTTTCTTCCTTCCAAAAAAATGATCCTCGTAAATTTTCAGGTCAATTGGTCGTCGTTTGGGTCCCTGAAACATCAAAATATAGAAAATAGGGCTTTCTGCCGGGGTAGGGTTAATTCCAGAAAAATTGGAAAACTGTGAAATCTTCCCAAAATCATTATAAAACAATTATATAACCCTTATATGATGCAAATATGATTGAAATATGAGTATTATAATGCAAAGTTCATGTATGCATTTTACATGCATCAACAATATGATAAGAAGAAGAAAGGAAAAGGAGAAGATGCACGGGGCTGCCGTGGTTCACCGGAGAAGGAGGTTTCACCGGCGGTGGGTGGCGGTGCTCCGAGCTGAAATCCGAGCAGCCTGGGGGCTCTCGTGTGTGGTTTCTTTGGGGGAAAGAGAGGCGAGGGGGAGGGGTACTTGTAGGCGTGGACGGCCACGGTTATTGTGGCCTTAAAATCACGAATTTAAACGAATTGAAATCGGGCATTTACGGCGCGTGATTTGGGGAAGAAGACGATGCCACGGACGTGGTCGTCATTCCTGACATGTGGGACCCGGGCGTTAGCGAGAGAGAGAGAGGGGAGAGAGGCGGGCTGCGGCGAGCTGGGCTGGTGCTGGGCTGCGTGCGTGAGGGAGGGAGTTGGGCCGCGGTTGGGCTGGCTCGGCCGGGTGGCCCTTCCTATTTTTTTTTTGAACCCTTTTTCTTTTTTATTTTCTAAAAACTTTTCTTTCTTTTGAAATATTCAACCAAAAAAATTTCAAACCAATTTGAATAAATTTGTAAAAATGAACTCTACCAATATAAACTATTTGGGATCATTTTTACACAACTTTATTTACCAAAATACCCCTGGGCATTAAAAGGTAATGGGTTGTATTTCCAATTTTTAAAGAAAATAGCTTTATTTCTTTTCAAACTTTTGAAAACCAAGGATGCAAAATGCATAAATGCAAAGAAAAGATGCATGCCATGATTGTTTTGAAATTTCCAAAACACAACATATTTAATTTTCAAAAGTTTTTGTTTTTTTCTGAATTTTCAAAAATTTGAAAATCTTGGGATGCTACACCAAGTTATTCAAACATGAAGATCTACACGACTATACAAGTTTTTTATCACACAACTACCACATGCACGACATTTTATCATTCCAACAAATCAAACAAGCAACCTTAAACAACTCTCTAAGCAAATATAAGTGAAGAACAAGGGAGTTAAACATAAGCAACTAGCAGCTCTAAATAAGATAAAAACTAAAAGTGAGAGCTTACTAGCAAACAAACAGTAGCTAAGAATACTCAACAAGATATAAGTGAAGCACAAGAGTATTCTAATGAAAAAAAGTGAAACGTGTCTCTCTCCCAAACAAGAATGATATGATATAACATTGTAATGACCAACAAACAAAACAAAACAAACTTAATTAAAAAGACGCTCCAAGAATAGCACATAATATGCAATGTGATAAAAACTTAGTTTCAACGGAGACGACCTGATGGTTGTCGATGAAGAAGAGGGGATGCCTTGGGCATCCCCAAGCTTAGACGCTTGAGTCTTCTTGAATGTCCACGGGGATTCCATGGGGGCGTCACCAAGCTTATTCTTTTGTCCATTCTTCAACTTCTTTCATCATCCTCTCTCGTGGAACTTAAAAACTCCCTTCACACAAAACTTCTCATAAACTGATTAGAGGGATTAGTACTCATAAAATAAAATCCACTTGGGTTCCACCAAGACAAATTGCGCAAACTTGATTTAGCATTAGCTACTGTTTACTAAGACTCAAAGTGGCACTCCTTACAATAAGTACCACAAATGACGCTAATAAAAGATGCGAATAGAAATAAAGGTAGAATCTATCAAAACTGGACAGTCTGTAAAGATTGAATTTTAATAGGTACTTACGTAGATCAAATCAGAAAACTTAAAGCTAATGAAAGATAGATAAGAGTATTAGGCTTACTGTCAAAAAATTTCATAAAAGATCATGCTCTGGAATTTTTTTAGATTTTCTGTAGCAGGAGCTCAGAATTTGTTTCTGGACATCAAATCAACAACTCGCACTTTCAATGCATTAGAGGCTAATTCTTGATACACAAACTAAAATAAAAAGATACAATGAAGTTGCTACAGAAGAAACAACTCCATGACTCAAGAAAGTAAAAATAAAAATTGGGTTGCCTCCCAACAAGCGCTTTTCTTTAACGCCTTTTACCTAGGCGCAATTATTTAAAATATGCTCACATAAGAATAAGAATGGTAGCGCAATAAGAGAGCATCAAGAAGCATAAAAGAAACACATTTAAGTCTAACCCACTTCCTATGCATAGGAATCTTGTAAACAAATAAATCAATGAAGCACAAAGTATTAAGCATAGGAAGGTAAAGCAAGTACAACCTTAAAATTTTCTGCATAAAGAGAGGAAACTTAATAGTATTGAGATATCTAAGGCCATGTTTCCCTCTCTCATAATAACTTTAAGTATCATCATGAATAAAATCCACAATATAACTATCACATAAAGCATTCTCATTATGATTCACATGCATAAAAGTATTATTACTGTCCACATAAGCAGAATCCTTCTTATTAGTAATAGTGAGAGTAGGACTATCATATAGAACTTCGACATGATAGACTAATTGTATATTAGAAAATTGGTGTTAAGTAGGAGAATAATAATTATGAAAAGTTTCATAAGGATGATTATAATTATTCTTTATGGCATAGTCATCATCACAATAATCATCAAAAACTGGTGGCATAATCTCATCATAAATAAGAGGATAGTCATCTTTCCAAGCATATACTTTTGCAAACAACTCATCATAATGTTTACTAGCAAAAGAATTTTCAACTATCGCATCATTAATAGCAAAAGGATTTACAAATCCCTCATCCCCAAGCTTGGGGTTTTCCACATTATGATTAGAAGAAACATGGATATTACCAATAGTATAACAATTATCAATATCATCATTTTCAAAGTTGGTACCAAAAAGATTTTCAAGATCAAAAGTAGTATTATCATTTTCCCAATCATGATCATTACAATAAGTAACAGGCATAACATAATCTTCTTCAATAGTGCCTATAGACTTAGCATCAAGATAATAATGAATACAATCAAGTGGATCATCTTCAATAATTTTTGATTCATACTCATTAGGAACAACCATAATGGGAGAGACATGCTTAGGGGATGATACCGTTTCCTCTTTCTTTTTACTCCTTCCCCTCTTCTTCTTCTTCTTCACCGCCACCTTAGGAAGGAGTGGTTTGAAAGGAAGCTTCTCCACATAACCTGATTCATCATTAGAAATAATAGGAGAAACTTGGGAGAATTTCTCCTTTTTATTAGTGGCAACATAAGAAACATTTTTCCTTTCATACTTTGGTAGAGTGCCATTCTTTCTAAAAAAAATCTATGTAATCATTTTCGTGGCAATTCACAACACAATAAAGATGGCATCCTTGCAGAATGTTATTTGTCCCCAAAGTACTCATATCTAACCAAGAAGTTTTTTCTGATAACTCTTCACACCCCAAAAATAAATTAAGTTCATCATAAAGGTTAGAGGTGATCATGTTATCACAAAACTGGCTAATAATTCTATCATGAAAGTGCAAGCATTGGAAAATAAAATGACCTTCTTTATCGCAAAGTTCACAAGTAAAAGGATAGAGGTCATTTAATTCTCTAGAAAATTTATATAAATCCTTAAGCCATTTGATACTTATTTCATGCTTATGTTGCTTACAATATTTATCTTCTTCAACCCGAGTCCTTTCACAAGGTCTATATACTCCACAAAAATTAACATGCTTATATAAAACATTACTTGTAGAGATTGGATCATGTCTATTGCAATCATCATTAACAATTTCATTTTCCTTGCAAATGTCTTTAAAAGGTTCATGATGCTTGGTCCATTTCTCTTTAGGAACATTAATATGATAAGCAAAAGACTTAAAGAAATCAACAACTATTTGAGAGTCAAGTCCAAACTTAGCACTAAGTGTATTAAAACTATCAGTTTCAACAAAGGACTTAATGCAATCATACTTATAATTTATACCTGACTCTTTACCTTTGTCGATCGCCCAATCTTCAATGTTGTGTTGAATCCTTTCAATAAGATCACATTTAGCATCAACCTTCTTACTTGTAAAAGAACCCATAGAAGAAGCATCAAGCATTTCCTTGGAGAGCTCCTGGTTAGGGCATTTAAGCATTAATGATTTCAATCTCCCCCAAGCTTGAGCAATGCTCTCTCCGTCATGTGGCCAAAAATTATAGATATAATTTATATCTTGATGAATTTCATGAAGAGGGTAAAATTTAGAGTAAAAGAGAGACATAAGCTCCTTCCAATCCAACAAGTGAGAATTGTGTAGTAGCCTATACCACACCAATGCCTTATCCTTAAGTTATAAGGAAAATAATTTCCTCATGATTGCCTCTCTTGAAACACCTACAATCTCAAACAACTCACATAATTCCTTAATATAAAGAAGATGATAACTAAGATGGACAACTCCATCTCCTGCATAGCGATTACTCATAACACGATCAATTATTCCCATCGGAATTTTGAAAGGAATGCATTCAGTAGGTGGAGTAACTGAAAGAACAAACGATGTCACCTAGAGGGGGGTGTATAGGCGATTAAAACTTTTCCGATTTAAGGCTTGATAATTGCGGAATAAAACTAGGTGTTTAAATTAACAAGCCAACAACCTAATATACTAGGTTCACCTATGTGCACCAACAACTTATGCTAAGCAATATAACAACAAGGTGATAGCAATATATATGACATCAAGCACAAAGGCTATCACAATGTAAATTCATAAGTAAAGAGCTCGGGTATAGAAATAACCGAGGCACGCTGAGAAAAGGATGTATTCCTGAGTTCCTCCTTGTTAAGTGAGTACGTCTCGTTGGAGGGGTGTGAGCTCGGCACAAAAAGCCTACTCAAGATGCCACAAAAGTCCTCACCCTATTCTCCGATAAACCTCACCCCAAGAGTTAGGTTCACCTTCCACTATCGGAATCCTTCAAGACGGAATCTGGAGACTTTACAACGATCTTGGGGAACACACCCACAACTCAATCGGGGGACTCCCAAACCTTGCCCGAAGCTTCACAACTCGAAGTCTTCGCGGCACACCCAACCGTCTAGGGTACACAATGCACCCAAGAGGCACAAGCTCTTGGGAACACAATGCACCCAAGAGTAACAAGCTTCTCGAACTTCAATCCCACGTATCACCGTGGGGAACTCAAACCTATGCACCAAATGCAAAAGGCAAGACCACACAAGGTGGTCAAGTCCTTCACTCCCAAATCCAACAAAAGCAACTAATGCTAGGGAGGGATTTGAGAGGAAGAACAAGAAGGAGAACCACAAAAGAACTCCAAAACCTAGATCCACTAAGTTTCCCTCACTTAGAGGAGAGATTGATTGGTGGAAATGTGTATCTAGATCTCCTCTCACTTTTCCCTCAAAAATATGCAAGATTCATTGGAGGGATTGAGAGGGGGGGGGCAAGGTTTTCAAGGTCAACAATGGTGGGAGAGAGAGAGAAACGTGCTGCAGGAAAACCTTTGCCACTTGGGGAAGAAGGGGGCTTTTTATAGGTCCCCACAAAAACTAGCTATTGGACCCTGCCCAGACCGGAGACTCCGGTGTAAGTGGGCCGGAGACTCCAGTGTAGGCCGGAGACTCCGCCCCAACTCCGGTCTTCCTCCGTACAGGGCATCCGAGGCGCACAACACTTTGGGCCATGGGTTCACTAATGGAGTCTCTCGAGTAAATAGAACATTCATATGATGGGTAAACAAATTACAGCTGGGCAATTGACAAGATTATAACACAAACTTAATCTAGCCATGACAAAGAGAACATGATAATATTTAACTAGGCATCACGACAATGAACAAAGACCGTTGAGTCCAACTGCATTTTTGTCTAAAGACTCCACCGTGGGATCGCTATCTAGCCTGTCACCCATCGGTATTAAGTTGCAAGCAACAGACATTTGCATTAAGTAAAGCGCATGAAGTAAGCAATATTAAATATCAAAATAGACTTTAACACCGCTGTTTTACCCTTAGTAGCAACAACACACCCTCGCCCTTAGACGTTTCTGTCACTCGTGCCCAGGAACAAAAGGGGGCATGAACCCACTATCTAGCATAAATACTCTCTCTTGGAGATACACACAATCACTTGGCCAAAGTAACTACGCACATCAGAGAGCATACAAGAACATAAATGAACATATAAGAATCATGCACAATCTGATCATAACTTTATAATCCATCGGATCCTAGCAAACACATCACATAGCATTACAATAATCGATCTTGATCATGTTAAGCAGCTCACAAGATCATAAGACATGAAGCACAAGAGAGAGAGACTACCATCTAGCTACTGCCATGGACCCAAGGTCCAAGGTGGGACTACTCACAAATCATCCCGGAGGAAGGCATGGCGATGAAGAGCCCTCCGAGATCGATCTCCCCTCTGGCAGAGTGCCGGGATCTGCTTCATCACCCCCAAACTAGGGTTTGAGTTGACGGCGCCTTGGGATGACTTTTCTGGAAAATAATGGCCGCCCCATCATTTTTAGGGTTTTAGGGATTATATAGGCGTCGGAGGGGGCCGAGGGGACCCACCAGGAACAGGGGCAGGTCCCACCCGCAGGCCAAGGGGGGTCGCGGCAGGAGGCCGTCCCTGCCCTGTGGGTGGCCCCCAGGGCTGCCCTTTGGCGGGTGGCGGCCGCGGCCCCACTAGGACCCGCGGGTGGGGCCCGCCCCTGCCCCCTGGGCACCGCCTCGGCCCCCTCCGACGCCTATAAAATCCCTTTTAACCTAAAAACAACGGGGCGGTCATTATTTTCCAGAAAAGTCATCCCGAGGCACCGTCAACTCAAACCCTAGTTCGGGGGTGATTTTGAAGCAGATCCCGACACTCTGCCGGAGGGGAGATCGATCTCGGAGGGCTCTTCATCGCCATGCCTTCCTCTGGGATGATTTGTGAGTATTCCCACCTTGGACCTTGGGTCCATGGCAGTAGCTAGATGGTAGTCTCTCTCTCTTGTGCTTCATGTCTTATGATCTTGTGAGCTGCCTAACATGATCAAGATCGATTATTGTAATGCTATGTGATGTGTTTGCTAGGATCCGATGGATTATAAAGTTATGATCAGATTGTGCATGATTCTTATATGTTGATTTATGTTCTTGCATGCTCTCCGATGTGTGTAGTTACTTTGGCCAAGTGATTGTGTGTATCTCCAAGAGAGAGTATTTATGCTAGATAGTGGGTTCATGCCCCCTTTTGTTCCTGGACACGAGTGACAGAAACATCTAAGGGTGAGGGTGTGTTGTTGCTACTAAGGGTAAAACAGCGGTATTAAAGTCTATTTTGATATTTAATATTGCTTACTTCATGCGCTTTACTTAATGCAAATGTTTGTTACTTGCAACTTAATACCGATGGGTGACAGGCTGGATAGAGATCCCACGGTGGACTTTTTAGACAAAGATGCAGTTGGACTCAACGGTCTTTGTTCATTGTCGTGATGCTTACTTAAATATTATCATGTTCTCTTTGTCATAGCTAGATTAAGTTTGTGTTATAATCTTGTCAATTGCCCAGCTGTAATTTGTTTACCCATCATATGAATGTTCTATTTACTCGAGAGATTCCACTAGTGAACCCATGGCGCCCGGTCCATCTTTTTACATTGATTGCAACCTTTATTCATCACTTTTCACCATCATTACTCCTCTGGTCCATTTTCATAATTCATCTATTTCACTATACAATTAACTGATTTGTTTTCTGCGAGACCGGAAAGATTGACAACCTTTACGCCATTGGGGGAAAAGTATTTTGGTTGAGTGTGTGCAGGTCTACATCTGTTGAAGATTAAATGCCAGAGATCTTCAACATTCACTTTGTTGTTTATTTCAAGGTCCTACTGGTTCGATAAACCTCGGTTCATTATCGAGGGAAAACTGCTGCTTGCTACATCTCCGCCTTCGCTTGGGGCACCACCCAACTCTTCATCAGTAGCAATCAACTCTCAACATCATTAACATAATTAAACACATGATATGCAAGGTAGACGTTGCTCGGTGATCATTCTTATGGGAATCAAAATAGGATGTGAATTGCGTAGGGCTACAGAAAGCACACCTTAAAGTTCGTATTCCACATCTAGGGACACATCATGCTGTCACTATCAGCATCCAAAGATAGTACTAACAAACACCATAACCTATCTCTTGAATAGTCTCTTTCTAATACATCCACGGCACGAGCGTTGTCACCAACGCACCATGGAGATTATACTAAACACAAGCATCAACAAACCTCATGATCTATTCCATCCAACGACATTAAAGAACAAACTCATGATGAAGATCCCTCTAAGCTATTATCATAGAGTCACACATGGCACCCACACTGTCACCGACGCACCATGATCACGAGGGTGACTCCCGAACTTATACTAGATAACACCACCTGAGCAACATCATCCATTGCACAAAGGGAAACATCATGTATTCAATTATACTAACAAAGCTCATGATGACAACGAAGATCACATCATGGGAGAGAGAGATAACCACATAGCTACTTGTACAAGCCTCAGCCCCGAAGAGGGACTACTCCCTCCTCATCGCGGGAAGCAGCAGTGTTGATGGAGATGGCTTCCGGAGGTCGATCCCCATGCCGATAGGGTGCCGGAGCGGGATCAATCTGACCCCCAAAACTTGTCAGTGATGGCGGCGGAGCTCTGTTATGTTTCTGGGAAAATCCTTCGGGGCTTAGGGTTTTTTCGTCGGGGTCAATTTATAGGCCAAAGGGCGTCGTGAGGGTGTCTCTGAGGGCCAGGGGCGGTTGCTGGCCGCGGTCCCCCTTAGACCCGCGGGTGGGACCCGCCCCTGGGCTGTGGGTCCCTCCCGGGGTCGCCCTTCTGGCTCTGGTCCTAATTTCCTCAATAAAAAATCGTCGTAAATTTTTGTCCAATTCCGTGAATATTTCCAGAAGTAACTTTCTGCAACAAAAACAGCACAAAAACAGGGAACTGCCACTGGGCATCTTGTCAATAGGTTAGTCCAATAAAATGCCTCAAAATTATGTAATATGATAGAAGAAACATGTGACATTGATATAAAACAAGTATGGAACAATAAAAAATTATAGATACGTTTGACACGTATCACCCGTCTTATGGGCCGGCCCTGCCGATGAGCCTTTTCTGTTTCACTACATGTTGGGGAATCAGAGGTACCTCAACGGTGACGATGAGGCGTGGAGGGTCGTTGCTTGCGAGAGTTTCGATCGGCTTACACCGTGCATATTTCTCGTGCGAAGCTCGTTGATGAAGTTAGAGCTGTCTCTCGTTGGCGCTACGATCAATTGTTTTGTAGGATCCGATACGGTCCTTGTGCAACCTCCGTGAGGTCTCGCCTTCGGCAATCGTCAGATCGAAAGCGATGGGTGAAGACGGTGATGCTTATTGTTAACCTCATGGGTTGTTCTCTTCTCAATGGTGTGTGTGACTTGTTTCGGTGCCTAGGTTGTCTGGTTGTACCCTACGTGCAAGCAGCGATCGTGTTCCATGACGGTCGGTCTTGAGTTGTATGTTTGTTTTAGCCTGATTTCCTTTAATTAACCGGGAAATTATTTTCTGCCTATTTTTTGAAAGATGACAAGTTTTTTACCTTAAAAAAATAATGGCTTGACTTTGTTGATTCCAACCGCACTACTCCTTAATAGTTAGACGGTTGAGATCGGTGATGTCCTCCCTTTTGGAAAAAATAATTTTACACGGTTGGGCATTAACAGCTCGAAAAGTGTCTTTACCTCCTGAGCTCCAATGATCCCGTTCATTTAATAAAATTAAAAAAAAATTACAAGTTTCAAAAAAAATCTCGGATGTAGGCAATAGTGTATCCCCACAACCATACAAAAATATACTTCAAACACTTCGTATTCTAAGCTACAAAACATGAAAATTTTGATAAAATTTGAAATTTTGAAAATGTGCATAATCATATCTGCACTTTTATCATTTTTTATGTAGGCCACTTTTCTTAATTTTGGCCATCGCCGGCTCATCGGTTGATTGATTACAAAAATTGTTTCATTCCACCAGATCATGGATAGTGACGACAAGAAAGAGGAAAACATGACGATCCTTCCCTGTCTGCTGCAGCTACAAGCCGAAGAGGCCACCAATGCCGCACCCAAACGAGGAAGTTCAAATCATGGAAGGAGGAAGACCAAGCCAAGGTAGAGGATGGAGGGCCATTGCATGCTATACTTCGATTATTTTGCCGATCTACCCGCCTTCACCCTAAAGGATTTGCGGCAGCACTTTCGGATGAATAGGGACTTGTTTCTACGGATCCGAGATGGTGTGAGGGAACATGATCCCTGGTTCAGATTGAAGAAAGACTGTGTGGGTTTGGTTGGGTTCTCATCACTCCAGAAATGTTCTGCTGCTAGGAGGATGCTTGCATATGGAGCCCCGGGTGATATTCAAGACGAATATCTAGGCATGTCCGAGTCAACAGCTATCCAGGCAATGTACAGATTCCGCTGAGTGGTGGTAGCTGTGTTTGGACCGCAATATTAGAGAGCACCAAATGAAGAAGAAACAACTCAGATCTTGACCGTGAATGAAGCGAGGGGATTTGCTGGGATGCTTGGAAGCATCGTTTGCATGCACTGGAGCTGGAAGAATTGTCCATTTAGTTGGCAAGGGTTGTACAAAGGTGGCCACAAAGGGTATTGCAGTGTGGTACTTGAAGCTGTAGCCGATCATGAAACGTGGATTTGGCACTCTTTCTTTGGCATGGCAGGATCACACAATGACATCAACGTGTTGCAGCGCTCTTCGGTGTTTGCGAGGCTTGTTGAAGGCAATGCTCCTCCAGTTAACTATGTGATCAATGGCAACAAATACAACAAGGGGTACTACCTAGCCGATGGCATCTATCCAAGGTGGGTGACATTTGTAAAAACAATCTCCAATCCTCTATGCAACATACAATCTTGGTTTGTCTCTCAACAAAAGAGTTGCAGGAAGGATGTCGAGCGGGCATTTGGAGTCCTTCAGCAGAGATTTGCAATCGTCCGGTACCCAACTCTGACATGGTCGAACGAGAGCAGATGTGGGTGGTCATGAATGCATGTGTGATCATGCACAAAATGATCACTGAGAGTGAACGCGCAAATCCAGTGGATGATCATTTCCCATATGAGTTCCAGGATCCTCTAGCCGCTATTGATTACAACATGACTGCGGATTTTGGTGAATACCTAGCTATGCATACGGAGATTCGTGATGAAGTTGTTCATAATCAACTTTATCATGATCTAATGGAGCATTTATGGACGCTCAAAGGATTGACCGCTTGAGGATTGTTGAACTTCAATTTATTTTAATTTCATGTGTTAAAAACAATGTAAATTTTGAATTGTTTCATTCGTATGTTTAAATTTGAAACAAAATGAACCAATGTGAGGCGTCTATTGACATCGCGACTGGTGAGCGGCAATGCCAATAGGCGCCATCTCGTCCGGACGGCTCCAATAGAGCTCGTCCGGGCATTCATCCGGACACTCTATTGGCGCCACAACTAAATATGCTCTTATAGAGCCGGGGTTAGAGGAGAAGACGTGGTGTGTATTTCGATCGACGACTCTTCTCCTTTCTGTTTGTTGCATGTGCTGGAGACGGCGGACGGACGGCTAAGATCGAGAAGGCACACTGATTGCCTGTGCTGGAGCTAGCTTGGGCCCGTTAAACTAAACCATACGCTCCCGTGAGTTGAATTAGCTAGGCATGTTATTTAATTATTGTGGGATGACAATTAATAGGCTAGCCGCCACAACATGGAGGTAGGGACGGACCTCGTGGGCCCTGAGCACATGCCTTAGGCAAATAGATGGTGTCCACTTAAGCCAACTTCAACGCAGAGACCCATTTCATCGTTTGTGTCCCTCTGTGTCCGCTTGGGTAAAATGCAACACCCAACGGCACGATCTAAATGGAAATGGGTCGGATTTTGTGTCCATTTTGATCCATTTTTGTCTCAAATTTAGGACGGATTTTCGTCGGAACAGACACGTCCGGAGCTCCGTTTTCATCCGCCTTCGTCCATCCCACGAAAACATAGCCTCACTCGTTAGCAACCTCCCACCTCTCTCCTATCTATTTTTTCCCTCTCTCCTTCCTCTTAGATCGTATGAGACGATGCGCAGCAAGCAATGATGCGGGCGAGTGGCAGCAGTGGCGGCGCGCGGGCGGCGGCGCGCGGCTAACAACGATGCGGGCGAGCACGAGGGCACATGGCGAGCAGCGACGAGCTTGCGGGCAGCAGCGGCAGCCGCGAGCGAGCGAGCGGTTGCAGTGGCAACTGGCAGGGGCGTGTGGTAGCAGCAGTAGCAGGGGCGCGCGGCAGCAGCGGCAGGCACGAGCGAGCGGCTGCAGCGGTGCGAGCGGCACATTGTATTGATGCACTAGCCAATTAAACCAATACTTCGAACTGATGTAAAAGGCTAGGTAATATATTTAACACTCCCCCTCACGTCTAGGTTGGACAAACATGAAGCACTAGACGTGAGATAGATGAGAGGTCGCTACTATTTTTAGATTAAATAGTGCGGAAGCCGGGGCTTGAACTTGAGACCTCCTGGCTCTGATACCAATATCGGAGAAAAAATTATTAAGTCTATAATACTCGCCTCCCCAGTCAGTTTGTACGTGTAGAATCTTTCTACTTAAGAGCAGTTCAACATGCTTTTGAAACTGAAGAAAAATTTGGAACACATCATATTTATGTTTAAGCAGGTAAAGCCATGTAAACCGACTGTATGAATCAAAAAAACTGACATAAAACTCATGTCCAGTGACAAAGGTTTGGGAGTGCCGAGAAGGTGACTGCTGATGCTGAAACACCTGACGCCCGCCACCTTGACGGCCGTTGTAGTTCCCCATGTGAATCTCTGCACACAGATCAGCCCGACGAGCGTCCATCCGTTGTTCAGTCGCAAGCATCTGCGCGTAGACATCACGGATCGACATAGGGTCAGTTAGCGCTCTAGCCGAGACCATCTGGACAAGGGAGTCGTAGTCGCCGTTGAGTCCTTGGCAGAGAAACCCAATAAATTCCTCTGGGCGCAGAGGGTGCCCGATGGCGGCGAGTGTGTCGGCCAGGGTTTTCACTTTGTTGAAGAAGACCATTGCCGAGTCACCTAGCTTCCTTGCCATGTTCAGCTCACCTCGGATTGCCATCACGCGAGCTGTGGATTGGGAGGCGAAGCTTACAGCTAGGGTTTCCCACGCCTCCTTGGACGTGGATAACATCATCATCATCATCCCGAGCACGCTCTCGGAGAGGGAATAGACAATGGCGGTGAGGAGGGCTTGATCTTGATGATGCCATATGGAGTACTGAGGGTTGACGATCGTCTCTGGAGCACTGCCCTCCTTCGTATACGCGGGATTAGGGATCATCGCGGAAGGGCACGGTAGGGATCCATCGACGAATCCGAATAGCAAGTTGCTCCGTAGAATTGGCATGACTTGAGTGCGCCAGTAGAGGTAGTTGTCGCCGGTGAACTTGATCGTGATCTGATTGTTGAGGCTGATCGACGAGGTAGGGATGATGGAGAGCACGGCGCCGTCGGGGATGCCCGAGGAGGAAGGTGCCGAGGAGTTGGAGCCAGTCGAGAGCATAGAGGAGACTTGTGACTACGACATGGCGGTGGCGGAAGCGAAGGTCCAGCAGCGATATAGGGTTTTGCAGCCGCCGGCTCTGATACCATATTAAATTGATGCATTAGCCAATTAAACTAAAAGTTCGAACTGATGAAAAGGGCTAGATAATCTATACTTAATAATAAAAGAAGTAAGGTTTCTTCCGGTCGGCTCGTCCCTCCTTATATTACCAATTTGCCCTCCCACCAAATAGTATTTGATTTCCTTGGTTTATTTGTACGTCTTCATCCATAATGATTTCCTCCGTTTATACGTCAACCTCTCCTAATCGAATTCCTGCACTCCACGTCGCACACCGATGCCATATATATACACCTGCGATCGAGGAGTCGATATCAGGGCGAAAACTACCCAGGACCATCGATCGAAGAAACGATTGCTTCAAATCTCGCTGGAAATCCGTGCTCGAGATTGCACTCGTCTCGCCGTTTAGCCGAAATCGTTCTTCGTCATCAACCAGGATGACAAAACCTCGCTGCGGCCCGAATAAGATCCTAGCTAGCCAGCGGCAGCTGTGAACATGAGCAGCCAGACCCATCCGAGCAAGCCCAACAGACTAGATCAATCAATTCTCTCGCAACAAAGCGAGGCACACTGTACATCACGAATCAGATTAATTAATCCTCACTTCGGCTCGCGTGAGCTTCCAGGCCGGGTTGCCCTTGCTTTGATCGGCTCCAGCCTCCAGCGCACAAGGGTTAGACAAGGTCAAAAGCAATCAGCTAGGTCGCGCAGTGCGCCTTGGTCGTCAGCACCGTGCAGCCGCACAGCTTCCACGAGGACCTGCTCCAGGAAAGACGCTGTCCTGCTCGGCGCCGTCGCCCCCAGACCCAGGACGCCCATGCCACCAAAGTGCCATGCTCCCGACGGCATCCGCGAAAGGCTTCGCAAGCTACACGTACGGCTTTTTGGTAACTCCGCGTCCATGGCGTGATGCTCCTATATTGGTTTAATCGGGAGCATGAGATGGATGATTCACGATTTGCCTTTCTTCTTCTGGCATATGAGTGCTCCAAGCATCCTCTTTCCCATGTGGCCGCGATCCCAGCTATGCGTGGTGTGTACCCTCTCTCTCCCGATTCACACCTACAACATGCTCCATTTATTCAATCCCCGCTGGATGTGCTACTTCTGTTCATGCACATAAGAGTGGCATATGTGTCTTGCATATGTTTGTGTTAATGCCTGCAAGGACGTAAGTACACTAAAGAGAGTAATTTGCTAATACAATGCTTTACATCTTTTGCCAGTCTACTTTTTTTATTTGAACTGAAACTCCATCTGTGCATGTAAACACAATAGAGCGGTACATCAACATCTTGGCAAGCAGTGCTATTTCATACCTGACGGTGCAGTTCATAGCTTGCTTGAGGGTCATGCAATCAGATACAAACATATGAGCAATTAAAGTATTTTTTTAGATAAAGAGCAATTAAAGTATAGCCATTTGCTCTAAATAAATGTCCATTGGTTAATCAAACAAATGACATACTACGAGAATATATAGGGTTCTCTCTACTTTGGCAATCAACAGACAACAATTAAGGTTTTGAGGCAAAATTTGGGTCGCGGTGACGTTATTCATATAGAGGCTGATTGTTTCCTTCTTTTCCTCCCGTTGCAACGTACGGGCATTTTTTGCTAGTATATTTAACACGGTAGCGTCAACAACGCGTGCAAGCAGAGACAACGACATCAGCGCGCACGAGCGGAGGCGAGCGGTGACGGAGGCGGCGCAGCCAAGCACGCAGACAGCAGCAACGGAGACCAGCAACAGCCAAGCACGAGACAGCAGCAACGGAGACCAGCAACAGCCAAGCACACGGGCAGCAGCAGCGGCGGCGAGCCGCCGAGCACGCGAGCGAGCGGCAGGACGGCCGAGCGGCAGCAGCGGCCACGAGCAGCAAAGAGAGAGAGCTAGAGCTAGCTAGCCAGCCAGCCACGAGCAGCAAATAGAGAGCTAGATGTCCAAGATGTTAGAGAGCTAGATGTCCAAGATTTTTTTAAAACTTCGACCAAGTTTATCAAAAGTTGTAGCAATATTTTTAATTATAAATTATCATATTATGGAAGTACATGTCCAAGATGTTGGTGATATTAATTTTGTGTTCTAAATATTGTTATGTTTTTCTATAAAGTTGGTCAAACTTAATAAAATTTGACTAGAACAAAATATAGAAGTACACTCGAGGGGTGTTCTCTTCTCAATGGTGTGTGAGTTGCTCGGCCGAGGATGACGCCCGACCGGAGAACACCGAGAACGACGGGATGCAGCGATCGCTGGAGCGGGTCGTGGAGGACCAACGCGGCCAACGTGTCGTTCGAGTTCGCGACCGGCCAGAACTCCAAGGTCCAAGCTACGTGAAGGACGAGCTAACTAGTTCAGGCGTGATGTTCGGGGACAAGCGGGACACCCCTCAAAAGCCCAATTATTTTAACAATCTGGGGATAAGTGGGACGGACAAAATTATGTGTCCCAATTAATTTACATGATGGGAAGCAATGAACACAACAAGATTGCAGCAATAATAATTAATAAACATAAGTGATTGATCATAATATAACAATTCATCGGATCTCAACAAACACAATATATATTATATCAAATTAATCTCGATCATGTAGTGCAGCTCACGAGAACATGATATTCAACAACAAAGAGGAGAGAGTACCAACTAGCTACTTCTATGAACCCATAGTCCATGGAGGAACTACTCATGAAGGTCAATGTCTAGTTTTATGGGATATCGTCACACTTCCCAGGTTCCAAATCGCTGGTTTCGTGCCACGAAATGACAAATCAAGTGGGTCCTAAGTTTATTATTTTTCTCTCCTAACGAATGTAAATTTCCCATTGGCGAGCATAATTAGGACAAGGGGCGAATTTGTTTAATTATATATTTTAAACTAAATTGCTATACTTTGAACTTCATTTGTAGCAGGCATTCTTATTGAGTATAATTTTCTATTACTTATTTAACATAGTTAACCACATAATAAAATTATTAAATACTAGTTAAGTGTTTTTTGCTATTGTTATGAATAGAGCAAAACGAAACCTTGACGGGGGTATGTAGCAATGAATAGATACTTTGTAATTCAATATCTGAAACTATATCACTCCATGTAAACGTCTATTATTTTATAAATAAAAAATAACATAGTAGAGGCCTTCCCTACTGTTTTTGTGTCAAAAAAGTGTCGGTTGCTATACAACTGTAATTGATATGAACAAATACACTTGCATTGAGTTATATTTAAACTTTTTAAGACAGTTTTATTGCATTATTTTATTCATAATGTATTTTACAATTACGTATATATATTATTATAGATATTTATGGTAGAGATCCCTGAATTATATGGTCTTGAAAATATCTTAGCGGTTGTTTTCGTATATGAATAATTAAGCATATATATGTAGAAAATTCTAGAGCATAACTTGAATTGTTAGCAAGATTCTTTATTATTTTTTTTTCAAATCTTCCCTACGAGTGATTATGGTTTCAATATAAGATGGACACGTGTATGCGCTCTTTACTTTGTATGAAACATAATCGATAATATTAATCACCAATTAATAAAAAATATAATGGATTATACTTTTGTTTTAGCAAACATTGTATGACTTCGTATGACTAAACTCACCATTGTCGATTAGGTTATTTTTTTCTACATATGTGGTACACGTTGTCAATTTATGTGGACTTTCTCCTACAAATGAGTCTTTTAATATAATATATATATATTTAATACTTGACATATGATAATAGTATGGTGATTAGTGGGACACTCTATTATTAGGGCCCTCTTTTTGTCGGGACGTAGTGCGGCTGCCCTTACCCGGCCTATGGGCCGGCTCTGCGGATGAGCCTGGAATCAAAGGTACCTCAACGGTGGTGATGAAGCATGGAGGGTTGTTGCTTGCGAGAGTTTCGGTTGGCGCAAGCCCTGCATATTTCTCATGCGAAGCTCGTTGAAGAAGCAGAGCTGCCTCTCATAGGTGTTGGCGCTACGATCAATTGTTTGGCACGACCCGATAAGGTCCCCGTGCAAACTGTCATGAGGGTCACGTCTTTGACGGTCGTCAGATTAGAAGATGAGTGATGACGATGATGCTTATTGTCAACTTCGAGGGGTGTTCTGTGTGTGTTGTTTCGGTAGCTGGGTTGGTTGAGTGTACCATAGTAGCGACGATCATGTTCCATGAGCGGTCGGTCTTGGGTTGTATATTTATTCAGCTTGATTTTCTTTTAAATAACCGCACTATTTTTTTCGCTATAATTAATGAAAATGACAAGTTTGAATTTTATTTTCAAAAATTGGACGACCTCGTTGATTCCAACCGCACAACTCCTTAAATGGTTAGACGGTTGAGATCGGTGATACCTTCCCTTTTTTTTTTGGAAAAACAGCTTCCCTAGTGGGCTAGTGGTAACAAACATACCAGGAGCAAAAGGGAATACACCATACTTAAAATTCCTTACCTACCATTATCAAAGTTTTTTTTTAGCCCAGCAGGTCTCTCCACCAGGTGGCTGCGCTCTGATCATGTCTTAGCTTTACTTCCATTGCAATGCAAGTCACACAAACACAAATCTCATCCTCCCAGCCCTACAGCTAGGCTAGCTAGATTCGGTCAGTCCTAACCTCTTTCCCTGCATTTTGCAAGTAGTATAAAGCTCGGCCCGCTACATCTCCATTTGCATTGCAGGTCTCCTCCTTGACAGATCGGAGAGATGGCTGTTCTTCCTCTGTTTCTCCTGTGCATCCTCGTGCTGGTTCTCCCAGGTGAGTCGCTTGTCAACACGCACAAGTGCTGCGTTTGTACTGCACTGAACATGTACAGCGTTTGGTTTTGCAGGACTGGCGGTGGGCGTCACGTTCCACGTAACAAACAAGTGCCCCTTCCCGGTGTGGCCGGCGGCCGCGCCCAACGCCGGCCACCCCGTGATCGCCGACGGAGGCTTCCTCCTCCCGCCCGGCCAGTCGAAGCGCGTCAGGGCGCCGGCCACCTGGAACGGCCGCATCTGGGGCCGCACCGGCTGCGACTTCACCGCCGGCACCAGCGCCAACGCCGCCCGCTGCCTCACCGGCGACTGCGGCGGGCGCCTCGCCTGCAACGGATCCATCGGCGCCCCTCCGGCCACGCTCCTGGAGGTGAACCTGCACGAGGACCAGAGCAAGGGGAGCTCCTACGACGTGAGCGTGGTGGACGGGTACAACCTCCCGGTGGCCGTGTGGACCAAGCCGGCGAACCGAAGCAGCAAATGCTTCATCGCCGGGTGCGCCAAGAACGTGAACGCGGTGTGCCCGCCGGAGTTGCAGGTGACGACGTCGAGCAGTAAGAGCGGCAAGACGGTGGTGGCGTGCAGGAGCGCGTGCCTGGCCTTCGACCTGGACGCCTTCTGCTGCCGCGGCGCGTACCGCACGGCGGAGACGTGCCGGGCCAGCGTCTACTCGCGGCTGTTCAGGGACGCCTGCCCTAGCTACTACAGCTACGCGTACGACCAGGCCGCCACCACGGCGCGCTGCTACGCGCCGGAGTACGTGGTCACCTTCTGCCCGTCCAGATGGGGCGACGCGCCCGATCGTGTGGCCCAGGTTTGATCGCTGTCAGGAGTAGGAGCAGCACGCCGCGCCCCAGCACTTCCATCGTCACGGTTTAGGAAACCCAACCAATACTGCATATACCTGCGGTGTATGTATGTACCGATGAATATATTTTTGCTGGTGTATAGTACATAAATATCTTATGTGATTTATTGTACTTGAATCTTATGTCATATTAAAAAAAAAATGTGATTTTCGGACTAGAATCGTCGCGGGCATTTCCAAGGGCTTCTAAATAGGGCCCTATACTGTTTTAGGGCTAGGGGCAAAAACATCGTCGTGCACAACCCTTAAACAGGTCCTCAGGGATTCACAGGATTTTCAAAACGTAGGAATAGAATAAAACGTAGAACTAAGCTGTCATGACCAGTTGAATGCTATAGGATATGGATATACAATAATTTTCATCAAGAAGTGTTTGATTTACACATGACAAAGGAATTGCAACATGAGGTTGGAGTGGATGATTTTTTTTTTAGAAAACATAGTGCAACACAATCATATAGGAAACAAAATCCTAACGATCGAATCCTACGAATCAAACAACGCACATACGAAAAATGCTAAGAATCAAAATCCTAATAACTTACAAACTTCCTATAGTATTAAAGAGCCTAAAGCAGGGAGACCCCTACTTTATCCCTCCTTGCCCATTCTCCTCTGGGTGTCCTCCTAGGGGTATTCCTTCATAGTTTTTTATCCAGTCTTTTTTTATTACTTCCTCCATTTCACCTTTCATCGTCATCACCGTCCTAGAGGAACGCGGAGATTCTACAACGTCATCGGCGTCTCGGCCTTGAGGACATCGGATGTTGCCGGTGATGCGAGAGAAGGTGGAATGGTGAATCGGTAGGTGCAAAACATGATAAAGCAGAAATATAGGTTCTCCTATGGAAAATAGTTGGGACTTGACATATTAGAAATGGTTTTTTGAGAGGGTTTTATGTAATATTTGAAAGACAATGCACAGATCTGAAAGCAAAGGTGAACATCCTAGATAAGGTCGGGACTCCCAAGGGTTATAGAGTTCGTTTTTCGGTTCTAGAGCCTTCCTCCACACGCTGTCACTTCTTTATTTGCCTCATTCGGCCTTCCCTCAACTCATTCCCATAACACCACCGCCAAAACCTTTGGCTTCCATGATCAAGGCGACATAGAAACGACCGCCACACAATGCATTGAACACTTTCTAATGGAGACCAAAAGCTACTAGGCTACTAAGAAGTCGGATTCAATTCAGTCCTGTTTTCAAGATCCGGTTCAGTGTTTGGGGTCACGTAATCTTCTTCATTTGAAAAACAAATAGTATGGGTGTTTGAGAGTTCAAAAATTATTTCATCATAAAAACTAAGTTTTGATGACGTTATCCTCAAGGATTTATTTTTTGTTTTGATATGAGCCTCAAGGAAGGTTATCACGCTTGTTCGCTAAAACACTGTTACTACCACGCTTGTTACATGTACCTTTTTTATCATAACGAATGTAAATTCTCTCGATAAGTTAGACATAAAGCAGCTAGGTGATTACACCTGTCCTGTGGATATAATAATCAAAAGCCTCATCGCCTGAACACACAAGCATAAACTCAAGCCATGAAGCTCATCTCGAACTGGTCCTCGCCGACCTTCACGAAGTGCGACCCTTGGTCGATCACCTTCCTGCCGTCCTCCGCCGCCCTGCTGAAGTGCTTGCAGGGGCTCACCTCGAACTCCACGTGCGCGGCCTGCGCCGCCCTGAGGTGCACGCTCTGGAACCCGATCAGCTGGCTCGCGGGCCGCCCGTCGGTCGCGTTCGGCCACCGCAGGAACAGCAGCACCGGGTGCCTGCCGTCCATGGGCCCGTCGTTCTGCACCTTCACCATCGCCGGGAACTTTAGCCTGTCGCACGCCTCGGCGCCCATCTCCTCCACGTCGTAGCTCACGGTGCCCGCCGCCGACTCAATCGCCTTGAGGCCGTCGATGCTGGCCATGGACGGTGGCTTTGTGCCCTTGGACACAAAGCTGTGGGAGTACTTGGAGTAGCTGAGGCCGTAGCCGAAGTTGTACACGGTCTTGCCTTTGTAGAACCTGTACGTGCGTCCAGGGTAGCCTGTTGATGGGTCGGCGCGCATCCGCATGTCCGTCATGGGCACCGCCGTGAACTCCTTCGGGTACCATGTCACCGGCAGCCTCCCACCTAATGATCCAACGTAGGATGGCCAAGAATCAGTACAGCTTAATCACGTCTGATGATATTTTGGCCGAGAATTAGTTGTTGAACTCTGAAAGAAATCTGACCGGGGTTGTGCTCGCCGAAGAGGACTTGGGCAATGGCGATGCCCCCAGCCTGGCCCGGGTACCCAGCCCAGAGGATGGCGCCAACCTTGGGATTGTTCTTGGCAAAAGTCACGTCCACGGGGCCACCGCAGAGCAGCACCAAGATCACCGGCTTCTTCGCCGCGTCGGCGACGCTGTTGATGAGCTTCTCCTGCATCCCCGGGAGGCCCAGCTCCAGCCGATCGACCTCCTCCCTCTCCTGATCCTGATCAAGCCCCATGAAGAGCACGACGTAGTCCGCCTCGCTCGCCACGTGCACCGCCTCGCCGATGTTCGACACGTTGCAGACGGCCGCGTTGCAGCCGGCGACGAACCTGGCGTCCTTGACGTACCCCTGCAGCGCCTGGAGCGGCGTGACGGAGATGCACGGCGGGCCGAAGTAGTTCCCGAGCAGCAGCGTCGCGTTGTTGGCGTTGTGGCCGATGACGGCGACGGAGGAGACCTTGGATTTGGACAGGGGCAGGGCGCCGGCGTCGTTCTTGAGCAGGACGATGCCGTCCTGCGCCGCCTGGAGGGCCAGGTCCTGGTGCTCCTGCTTGCACACCTGGTCGGCGCCGATGTTGCCGTACCGGTTGTACCTGGGGTCGCCGTTGAAGAGGCCCAGCCTCATCCTGATGGTGAAGAGGTTGTGGAGGGCCCTGTCGATGTCCTGCTCCGTGATCTTCCCTTGCCGGATCGCCGAGAGGCCGTGCGTCTGCACGTAGCCGCCGCAGTTGACGTCCATCCCTGAAAGGATTTCAGGTTAATTACGGATGTTAATAAAAAAAATTACCCAAGTTTTGAGCACGGTTCATTTTGTTTGATGAAGTTAAGTCCTTGATTTTTATGTTTGCTGGAGCAGTGTGAGGTGCTGCATTATTGGTTTGGTCGATTTGGACTGTCACTATTGACTTGTGCCATCTAACGCCAGCACAACTGCATTAAGCACTTCAGCACTTTCTGCATTTGGTCTTCCTTTTGTGAAGGACAGCTCGCAGCTGGATGATATCATAATGTTCAGTGGCATACCACGAATTATTTCTATTGGATTCAAGTGCCCAAATCAGCAAAGTCAGGGAGCTGTATATAGTAGTGGGGATCAATAGATTTTAAAAAAATCCACTAAATCAACTTTTCGTTATAGTTAGCCGACCTAACCAAACCTCTACACATTTGCCATAGTATCTTGTCCAAGAATCATGCTTTTAGTTGTCAGTCATTATGGTGTCCTAACTGCCCAGAGGGTTCCAATCTTGATACGTCAGAACAACAGGCATGATATGCAGTGGAATGACTCATCTTTCAGAAACCGTAGCAGGTCATGTGACATGTATCGTTGACAGTCTCATGCATGAAAAGTTGAAAGCTCATACCGGCCTTGAGGACATCTGCAACTGCATCTTCCGGCTCCTTGGCATACCCCTGGACGTCATGGATGATGGCCACGGCGTCACAGTCGGAAGTGATGTATCTGGTCAAACAGATGAAACTTGCAAGCGTCAGTCACTGCTCACTACGCAAGCTATCTTTTCTGAAATTAGGCTAGTCTTTTCTGAAGTGTAGTAGCAGGTAAGTTTTTACTGAATCTTCCTTCTTACCCGTTAAACCCCCAGTCCCCTCTGGCGGTTTTGGTGAGGAGGTTGTGATCAGCGCAGGTGGGCACGCCGTTGACGCGGTTGTAGGAGCACATGATGCCGCTGGCGCCGCCGTCCTCGACGCAGCTCTTGAAGGGCGGGTTGTAGGTGTCGGCCAGGTCCTGCTCTGTCACCTGAACAAAATTACACACATGATCAGTTCAGACTTCGAAGAAAGAACCTGACGACGACCGAGAGTGGAGTACGTATGAAGCTACCAGCTGCCATTAATGGCGTCGGGACAGCGATTGTTGTACCTTAGCGTCGAAGGCGAAGCGGGTGACGCCCTTCCAGTTCTCCAGGTCGTAGGCGGTGAAGTGCTTGCAGCAGGCGGAGGCCTCGAGGTCGGAGGAGTTGACGGCGCCGGAGATGCCGTAGCCCTGCACGCCCCGGACGAACACGGCGGCGTACTTGCCCGTCATCGTCGGGTCCTCGCCGGGGGTCTCCTGGCCCCTGCCCCACCGCGGGTCGCGGAACACGTTGATGTTGGGCGCCCAGAAGGTGAGCCCCTCCGCCTGCCCGTTGTTGTACACGCCCCGAGCCTCCCTCCCGATCACCTGTCCGTTCAGATAACACCATGGAAGTTCAGAAGATGGTTCTCTCTCTGGTTGCTGCTTCAGTTACTCTGTTTTTCTTACGATTTCGTACACTGTTCTCGTTCTAGAAGTTCACTGTAATGGATACCACTATAGAAATAGAATTACAGATCGCACGCTTTCGAGTTTTTGACAAACTCAAAAGCGGCATGCACCTACCGCGTCCGTACCGGTAGTTAGGCGTTCAAAATTCAAAAGTGGTAGTATGCCCGGTTGGTGATGGTTTTACCAGCTTTCGGACTACCTCGTGCCGCATTACGCTAACAAGGACTCAATACTTAATTCCCCTGCCCCCTGAACTGAAATTAGGCCCAAAGGTACACGTTTTGCTCTGCTTCCATAAAACCCTGTTGCTCGTCTTCTAATCATCATCGTTATCATTCACCGTAATGTCCTAAATATACGAGTATAAGTGCACAATCCCTTGGACGCACGCGTATTGTGTAAGATGACTACAACCAAGCCTCTCTAGAAATACTCGTACGAGGTCTCGCCGTTCGCGCAACACAAGAAATGGTACGTATCTTCAGAAAACAGAGATGTCATGAGATGAGATGAAACAGTAAGAAGAATTTAAGCGTGCGTATATATACCTGTCCGATGCGGTACCAGAGGTGCGGGTTGAAGGACGCGGCGGTGAGGATGACCTGCGGGAAGCTGGTGGCGGCGCGGAGCGGGCCGTCGAGGTGGACGCCGCGCCCGGCGTTGGCCACGCCGTGCAGCGCCTCGGACCACCACTTGTACGCCGGCACGCCCAGCCGGGCCACGGCCGGGGACTCGTCGCCGAGCTGCGAGATCTTCTCCTCCAGCGTCAGCTTCGACACCAGGTCACCCGCGCGCTGCTCGATCGGCAGCTTCCGGTCGCAGAACGGCGCGTTGGACGGCCCGCCGCACGAGAAGGGCGGTTGGGCGGCCACGGCAGCGCGCGACGACGACGCCAGCAGCTGGACGAAGACGAGCAGCAGCGCCGCGGCAGCTTGTGTGCGGCGTCCCATGGCTGCGTCGGCGTGTGTGTCACACTGTCGCTGCGCGGGTGTGAGGGCGGGCTTTGGCTATGGCGAGGGGTGTGTATATAAAGGGCGCGCGCGACGCATGGGAGTATGGGCTACGAGGAGTGGAGCCAATTGTTCATTCCTTGTGACGATACTACCCCCATCCAAGTGTACGTCCTGCTCGATCCTATCCGCGCATCTGTATATTTGGACATATATATATTTCAAGAGTATCCAATTTAAGAGAGAGGTGTTCGATCCGGGCAATCGATTGATAAGGGTAACTTTGGGAATATTTTCCAACTATGGAAAGTAATAGCAAAAAAATGTAATGTCTTCAATCTCAAAATATGATAATTAATGTCTTGGATTTACTTGCCTCTCTGGAATATACCAAAAATCCGTACATAAATCTAATGTCATAAAACGCTTCCATGCATGCTCGTGTTTCCTTTTGCATAAAACAATTCTACAATTTCTGACAGTAGATTCGTACAAATCTAATGTCATAAAGCAATTCCAAACATACATTATGTCTAGAATGTGAAATTACCCAATTTCCTTTTGTTTTGTTTTACCATATGGGCGTTTTCTCCAATAATTTTAGATGTGCATGCCCTCGTTGTATAGATCCTGCTCTGCAATAGCGCATACTATATATTTGTATAAATGTTTACTATCTTTATTTCTAAGAAATTATGTCGTCTCGGTTCAAAGTTCAAGAGTCTGGTGCAAACTTTTTGCAAAAAAAAAAAAAACACACCATTTACATATTATACTTTAAAAAATATTTATAGCTTGTAGCCTATTTGTATGGGTTCTATTTTTTTTTTTTTTTTGAGAAACGGGCTTAACGTTTTTTTTATGAAACTACACACTTGTGTAACAAACAAAAGTACGCATTCATTTGCATAAACGTGTAACCTAGAACAAAGTGTAAGTAGAAAAATATACTCGCTCCGTTTTTTATTACCAGATGTTTTGAGTTCGAAAAAAATGAAACTTTGAAAGTTTGACCAAGTGTATACAAAAAAAATCAACATCTGTAATATCAATACATATAATATGAAAATATATTTTATGATGATTCAAATATAAATTTGTATTGTATGTGTTGATATTTTTCCTATATATTTGATCAAGTTTTACTAAGTTTTATGATGTTTTGCGATTATTATTTACTAGCTAACTATGTGTGTGTTGCCACGAAAGATCATGTATTACACTCAGTTTTATAAAAAAAGGTCAATTTTTTATCAGTAGTATCAACACGTACTTTAATAAAAGTATCTTAAAATTATGTGTGGCCTTCCTTTACCTTGTCTCCAAATCATATGTTTTTCTTTCAATCTTCAATGTTAAAGGCAAATGTTATTTGTCCATGACCCTCCTTCGTTTGTTGTCCACATTTGCAAACTAACTAGTATGCAGCAATCTCGCTTTGCCTTGTAGTTATAAAATACTTATCTTCATGGTACGTCACCAATGCCCTTGCATTAACGATGCCTCTGTCTAGACTCGCCATACCCGGTGGTGATCGTTGCGGGCGGTGATTGTTGCGAGAGGTTTATTTTGCGACTAGGCACAAGCTCTCGTGCTTTCCACCTAGTTGTGTCTTGAAGGGATGTTCTATTCTTTATCTTGTTTCTATCCATGCATCTCGATCTTACACTGCTTTGTTGGTTTCCACAGTCTAAGTTTTGTATATATTTAAGAAAATCTAAGGGACCGGTTAAATGAAAATTTGGGACCGGGACAAATCAAAATAAATACAATTTTTACTAAAATTTTACACATATCTAGATATTATTTTTAGCATTTTATGGTATTACAAGTATAACTATCTTTTTGTATGCATAGTTTAGCACATAATTGGTAATGTTGCTAAATATTAGTTATTAGTTTGTGCGGCTTGTATGTACTGAAAGTTCTTGAAAGATATTAAACGGTGTGTTGTTGTTTATCATTGAAAGATACTAAACTGTATTTTGTATCAAAAGTCTACTATAGAATTATTTATTTCACAATACATAATCAATAGAATTTATAAGTGTGATAGAAAAGATATGCAAAGAGTACGGTCTAACAAATATCACAATAGCGGTTTCTAGATTAATAAATAATATTTATAAGAACATCTATATTATGAATTGAATCAATGACATTAATATTTACTCTTTGAAAGGATCGTATGGGCAGCTAAAGGGGGGGGGGGGTGAATAGGTGCTACTCCAAATTTTAATTCTTTTCAAATTAGGCTTGACACAAAGGTAAACTCTCTAGATATGCAACTACGGTGAATTTACCTATATGGCAAGCAAGCGACTGAACAAGGCAATTAACACGATACAAGTAGAAGCTCTGAAGGGGATAGAGATAACCGAAAGTAGAAGCACGCGGAGTCAAGGATGTATTCCCGAGTTCCTCCTTGTTAAGGGAGTACGTCTTGTTGGAGGGATGTGAGCTCGCCACCACAGACATACTCAACGCCACAAAGGCCTCACCCTATTCTTCGATGAACCTCACCACAAAGGTTTGGTTCACCTTCCACTATCGGAATCCTTCGGGGCGGAATCCGGAGCCTTTACAAAGTTCTTGGGGAACACACCCACAACTCAATCGGGGGCTCCCAAATCAATACACAAGCTGAAACAATAGCAACATGTAAGAACACAAATGGCCTAGGTTTTCCCAATGGAAACCCTAGGTATGAATCCCTCAAGTAAATGAGGGGGAAATGTAAATCCCTTTGGTGAAGATGTAGATCTTGGCCTTCTCCTTCAATCCTCCGAAGATCAACGAGTTTGGGTGGAGGGATTGAGAGATCTAGTCGATTTGAGCTCTTGCAACAATGGAGGAGAGAGAATCTGGATCGGGAAACCTTCTTGGAGAAGAAGGTGTCTTTAAATAGAGGCCCCTCAAATCGAACCGCTATGTGCAGAAAAACTGCACATCAGTACTACCGCTGGGGCAGCGGTACTACCACCACTGATATCCTACCGGTACCACGCAGTAGAACTGCTCCAGCTACCACGGTACCTCAGTGAGGTACCGCAGCTGCCAGGAAGCGGTACTACCGGGAGACTACCGGTACTACCGCTAGGGACTTAGCCGCGAGGGCAAAGCAATCCTCGCGGTAGAACATGGCAGCTACCGCTGGGGTACCGACAGGATACCCGAGGCTAAAAATAGCCTAGCGGTACCTCTGGCGGTACCAGCGGTAGTACCGCTGCTTGGAAGCAGCGGTACCTCCACGGTACTACCGCCAGGGGAGTATAGCTGCGCTTCGATAGCACAACTCCAGGAAGGAGCGGTACTACCGCTGCACCAGCGGTACTACCGCTTAAACTAGTTTTGGCTAGTTAGGGCTGATTTCAGGCCCTCTCTCTTCGTAATGACTCCCTTTTTCCGAACCATGTATTAACCTAAAGATTTTGTAATATTAATCACAAACATTAGTCCGGTGTTGTGTGTTGTCATTAGATCCAAAACGGATTTAGAGCAAGTATGCTCTTTCAATCTCCCCCTTTCCGGAGTATGATTACAACACACAACCATATGGTTCACAAAATATAGACGGGCTCCCCCTAACGCTATGCATCATTTAAATTTTGCTTTTGAATGCAAAATGCATATTCGTTAGGGTCAAGCTCCCCCAGATTTTGTAAACTGAGAGTTCATCCATAGATATTTAAATTGAATCACAACTCGACATAATAAGATAGAACGATAAAGGTTATTACACCACTAGTCTTGCACGAATTTAAGGTATCTCATGCGTCACCCCATGAGTTTAACGAAACAAAACCGAGAGAAATAGGAGCACAAGCGATAAAAAGGCAACGAAAAAAAAGTTTGTGCTCCCAACCCATGCAACTCCCCGGATAGCTAATAGAACTCTCTCCCCCTTTGGCATCATGACACCAAAAAGGGAGAGGCGATGCTAACGTCCCAAGCGGAAGTCACTCCTCAGAGTTAGTGGCATGGGCAGGGTCATCATCACTCTCCTCATCATTATCATCACCTTCCTCATACTCTTCTTCTTCAATTTCATTGTTGCGGTTGGAGGCATCTGGCACATCATCACCGCGGGTCCAAGGGTCTTGTGGGTGAGAGGAGGAGGCATCATCCTGAAACTCAAAGTCATCCCAACTGCCACGGGGGTTTTGCTCATCACCGACGACCCAAGCGATGTACGAAGTGATATTCTCCTCGGAGCCGGCAACCACGGGAACACCCAAATGCTCAAAGTACTTGCGAGTGCGCTGGCGTTCTTCCTTGTTTCTCTTGTGTGCCTGATAAGCCCTACGGTCCATGTCATCTTGACGGCAGAAAATTGTCTTGAGAGAGTTTGCAAGCCACTTCTTGAAACTTTTGTCTTGAGCTTTATCTTTGCGAGGGAGTTCAAAAGTGGGATCATCTTCATCATCCTCGGTACTCTCTTCAACATTGGGGATGAGAGGAAGAGCATGCTTCTTAATAAAGAGATCCTTGGACTTGTGTTCGGTGAGCTCTTCCTCATTGTCCAAAAGACCCATGTCAAGGCCTTTCTTCTCCCACACATGATTAATGAGCTTCATCAAAATAGCACCAAAAATAGGAACTCTTTGGTTCATGACAACGGCATAAATATCATTCCATATGATATCCATCACATCTATCTTCTTCCCTTGGCCTACCATGAGGGACGACTCATTCATGATGTCAATGCGCCTCCCATGAATTTGATCAAAGTTTCCCACACGAGGAGCAGCGGTGTTGCAGTAGATCCGATGCATAATATCCCAAACCTTCAACAAATATTTTTGTTCCCCCACAACTGCACGCCCCTGGATATAAAGATCAAACAACACATTGGGCTTCATTGGCATGTCATTGTAGGAGATGCAGAAGTATTGTGGCTCGGCAATGTTGTCCATCTCAAAACCTAGATCAACCAATCCAATGAGATTGGAAAAATCAATCCACTTAGCTTCAAACACTTCATCCTTGGACATCCACTTAATCCTCCTGGGATCATCAGTAAAGAAGTGAACTGTGGCAAAGAACTGCATAATGAGGTGCGAATTGTAGTCCTCCTGCACCCCAATGTACTCATAGATCCCAAACTCCTTGAAAATCTCTATAGCCTCTCCAAAATAGTCAACATGCTTCTCCATGTACTCAGTGTTAATGCAAAACTGCCCAACCACTTTGGTCTTGTACTTGGGAAGAACCTCATTGAAAATCTTCTCTTGAAACAAAGTGTGAAAAGCCCGAGTGGTGTACCGACGGTCCTTAGGGGTATCATATGGATTCTTCCTTCTTTCACGACAGAAATCTTTAGTGGACATCTTCAGCAGCGACTGACTCTTAGCTGCACAGACCTTGGCTGCATCTGATCGCTGCCGGCGAGTGGTCTTCTCTGGCATAACCTCTTCCTCTTCAACATACTCTTTGCCCACGCGAGCACTGCTTGGTGTGACTTCCACCACCCTGTTTGCTAGGACCAGAGCTCATGGTGGAGGAGAGGAGGGAGGAGGAGGTGCTTCATGTCCCCATGGCCAGAGAGGGGCTATCCAAGGTAGGGAGGAGGTTCCCGGCGGCGATTTGCGGCGGCGGCTGCTGCGGTGAGGATCAGTTTCTATTTGGGGGTCGGGTGTGGGGGGGGTAGAATGAGGAAAACTACCCCTCCACGCCAACTTAACCCCTCAGGAAAAGTCTGCGCGGTAGTACCGCTGCGCCACCGGTAGTACCGGGCGCCGTTTACACCAAAACGCCGATGGGATGATCAAATAATTTTTGCAACAAGAGAGAAATGTTTTGGAATAAGTTGGCTTAGGTGAAGATCTCAAACTGCTATAATATGGTAGGGCACTCAAAATGGCAAGATAGAAAGATAAAAGCCAATTATGAGTGATTTTCCATGGCACGCACATAGTGACACATATAGGTCTTATAAAACTAAACGAAAAGAGCCAAATAAGAACCAACTCCTCACATGAGGAGGTCGGTGGCCGAAGTCACCATGTAAGAGTTTATGGCATGACACCGTGAAGATATATCTTGGGTTCATAACCAATACTCGTCATTGAAGCTCAGAATTCATTAATTGAAGAGACAAATGATTTTTACTTTGGGGGAGGGGGGAGATCCCAATCAATTAGGACAAACACTCCCCCTAAATCCATATCTACACCTAAACCAAATATAAGTTGAACCTATAGGTGTGTATGCAAGATGGTCAAGTCAAGCTCCTTGAATCCATGATATTTAGCTCATTCCTCAAATAAGTGAATCTTGCTTCATCAAGAGGCTTCGTGAAAATATCGGCAAGTTGGTCTTTGGTTGGCACATAAGCTAGCTCAATATCACCACGGACAACATGATCTCTAATGAAGTTGTGACGAATTTCAATATGCTTCGTTCTTGAATGTTGCAACGGGTTGTAAGCAATCTTGATAGCACTTTCATTGTCACACAATAGAGGCACTTTGTCACAATTGACACCGTATGCCTTTAAAGTTTGCCTCATCCATAACAATTGAGTGCATCCACTAGCAGTCGCCACACACTCGGCTTCGGCGGTGGAGAGAGATATGCAATTTTGCTTATTAGAAGACCAACTCACCAAGGACCTACCAAGAAATTGGCAAGCCCCAGAAGTTGATTTCCTATCATCTTGATCACCGGCGCAATCCGAGTCCGTATACCCACAAAGAGTAAAAGATGAGTCATTGGGATACCACAAACCATACTTTGGGATATGAACCAAATATCGAAGGATTCTCTTCTCCTTAGCGTCAACCATATTGAACCTATTGAGCATGTCTTGAATATATTTTGCTTGGCTAATAAAATTCACTCCTCTAAATTGCTTGATGTCAAATCCAAGGAAGAACTTCAACTCACCCATCTTGGACATCTCAAACCTATCGGTCATAAGCTTTGAAAATCATCATTAAGCTTTGTTAGATGAGCCAAGTATAATATTACAACATATAGTTGGCAAATAAAAAGCTCCCTGTTAACCCTCTTAGTAAAAAGAGTGGGATCAATTTGCCCAACTTCAAATCCACGGTCTAACAATAACTTTCTAAGGTGCTCATACCACGCACGTGGTGCTTGCTTAAGTCCATAGAGTGCCTTATCAAGCTTGTAGACATGGTTAGGGAAGTTGGGGTCCTCGAACCCCGAGGGTTTCTTAACGAAAACCAACTCCTTTAAAGGACCATTAAGAAATGCACTTTTTACATCCATTTTTTGAAATTTAAAGTTATAATGGGATGCATAAGCAAGAAGGATACAGATGGACTCAAGGTAAGCCACGGGATCATAGGTCTCTCCAAAATCAATGCTTTCATCTTGAGAGAACCCTTGAGCTACCAATCTTGCCTTGTTCCTCACAACTATGCCATGTTCATCTTGCTTGTTCTTGAAAATCCATTTTGTGCCAATAACATTGCGACACTCCTTGGGCTTCTCAACCAACTTCTATACATTGTTGCGCTTGAAATTGTTGAGTTCCTCATGCATGGCATCTAACCAATCCGGATCTTCAAGAGCTTCAAAGACTTTCTTCGGTTCCACCATGGAGATGTGAGCTTGATTGTCACTAAAACTTGCCAATTGTCTCCGGGTGGATACCTTGCTTCTCTAGTCACCAATAACCTTATCAAGAGTGTGTTGACGAAGTTCCATAGTTCTTGCAACTCTAGCTTGATGACGGGCTTCGATATGCTCATTGGGTCTTGGAGGAATCACTTGATCATCTTGATCATTTGAGTCCCTGTCTTGACCGGAAAGTTGACCTTGTTCATCATTTTGCACGTCTTCAACATTTGAAGTAGATGGTTGAGCAAGGTCTTGGTCAAGGCTAACATCAACAAAAGGTGAGTTGGGCTCTTGCGTAGCAACTTGATCAAGGGGTTGAGGGTCTTCAACTTATTTTTGGGTTGGTGCAATAGGATCTTCATTGGTACGATTTTCTTGTGTAGATGAGAGCTCCACTTGAGTAGATCATTGTCCTTCTCGATCCGCCACAAGGGTTTCCTCAACGGGATGAAAAAATCCCACACCCATTCTTATTATGGCATCTTGAGGTATTTCATCATCTACATTAGAAAATGGAATTGCGCCACTTGGGAGCCATCATTTTCCTCGAACACCACACTACAAGATTCTATGATAACCCGTGAGTCTTTGCCATAGATTCTATAAGTGTGGGATTCGGCACCGTAACCAACAAAAATACCCTCTAGAGATATAGATTCGAATTTAGTTAAGCGACAACCTTTGATCAAATAGAAACACTTACAACCGAATACACGGAAGTAGGAGATGTTAGGCTTGTTGCCGATGAGGATCTTATATGGAGTCTTGTTCAAACCTTTGCGGAAGTAAAGCCGGTTGGATGAATGACATGTCGTAGATATAGCCTCGGTCCAAAAGGTCAACGGAGACTTAAACTCCACCAACATGGACCTTGCCATATCCATAAGAGTCCGGTTCTTCCACTCGGCTACATAATTTTGTTGAGGGGTATAAGTTGCGAAATATTGATGACGAATCCCCTCTTCACTAAGAAATTCATTTAGGGTGTAATTCTTGAACTCAGAGCCATTGTCACTTCTAATTGCCAATATGGGAACATTGTGTTGACATTGAAACTTCATTGGAGAAGTTGATGACGGCTTGTTGGGTCTCACTCTTTAACTTGAATAAATAAACCCATGTAAATCTTGAGTAGTCATCAACAATCACCAAACAATACTTCTTCGCACCAAGACTAGCTTCGGGAACGGCACCAAAAAGATCCACATGGAGAAGCTCCAAGATCCTCTTGGATGAAATAATAGTCTTGCTAGGATGGGGAGAATCATGCATTCTTCCTTCAACACATGCCCTACAAACACGATCTTTGGCAAAAGAGACATTTTCTTTTAGTCCGAGGATGTGGCCACCCTTGTGAAGACTTTGCAAAGTTCTCATGTTGACATGGGCCAAGCGGCAATGCCACAACCAGCCCACGCCGGCCTTTCCAAATAAGCACATCGAATTTGAAGTGGTTTTCCCCGAAAAGTCCACCACAAACAAATCATTTTCGACGTACCCAACGAAAGCGACCTTTAGAGTCCACAAGAGTAACACAATATCAATATCAATAAAGACGGCAAAATCCATCTTCGTAAGTGCACAAACTGAAAGTAAATTATAACCAAGAGTTTCAACAAGCATGACATTCACTAAGGAAATATCCTGAGTGACTACCACCTTGCCAAAACCCAATACCTCAGATTTTGATTGATCTCCATAAGTGACGATTGCATGATTTAGATTTGGTCTCAACTCCATCATGATCTCCTTGCTTCCGGTCATATGACTTGTGCATCCACTATCAAGCACCCATTTTGACCCACCAGAAAGCATAGTCCTACAAGAAATCAGTGCTTGCTTTTAGGTACCCATTTTACAATGGGTCCTCTTTGGTTAGCAACAAGGGTCTTAGAAACCCAAATAGAACGAGCAATAGACGCATCTCTAGGACCAACAAATTTAGCATAGACATCCCTATAATAATCAACATATAAAATATAGTGGGGGTTAGTTTTCCTACAAAGTTATCACGAGTGGCTTTGACCCTTGTGGCATCACCACTCGAAATGTTAGTCTTCTTTGCTTGAGCGGTCCTAGCATCCTTCATGAAGTTCTCCTTCTTCTTTGCCGGAGAAACATAGCCAAGGCCCTCTTTCTTGTTGTGGGGGGTCCCACTAGGTTTCTTACCTTGTGAGATGGCCTTGGCAAGGGAAGCCTTCAACCTAGCATTTTTCTCAATAATATTTGCATCATCACAAGGAGTAGTAGAGGAGTTAGGTGCATCATTCTTAGACGGTTGAGCTTGAAGTTGTTCAAGAGACTTGGTGAGGGTAGAGTTTTCACTCTCCAAAGCCTTGTGAGCCTTGGAAAGCTTCTCTAGATCCTCGGTTAGTCTAGAATGAACAACCCCAAGCTCCACCTTTTCCTTTTTACATGTTTTATATTTAGCAATAGCATGGTCACGTTCTTTAATGAGTCTAGCAATAATTAAATCATGTGACTCTTCAATAGATTCTAGTTTCTCCTCAAGAGAAGCCCTAAGCTCTTGCTCCTCCTCAAGGGTAACACTCAAGGAGGCAATTTCAATAGCATCCTCTCTTTCAATTTTACCTTTGACCTCAAGCATATCTTGAGCTTCACCATATTGGCTCATGAGAGCCTCAAAGTGCTTCTTGGTTTCACCTTGCAAGTTAGCCATAAAATGATCCAAGGCAAAAATTTCCTCTTTTACTATAAGACTAGTAGCATCATTCATGTCATTCATAGTCTTAGGAGAGGGAGATGGAGAGGATGATACCTCGGTGGACTTAGCCATAAGACATCTTACGGAAGTGTTGGAGACATTTTCATTGCGGGATTCAAAGAGGGAAGGAGATGATGAAGATGCGATGGCAATGGCGGCCACCTCACTTGTGGTTTCTTCTTGTTCTTCCCCGGATGAGTACTCCTCTTGAGCAAGCAACACAATTCTTGGAGGCTTCTTGTTGGAGGTGTTCTTCTTGAAGAACGGTTTCTTGTGAGCAAGCTTTGACTTATCCTTGGGAACAAGCTTCCCTCCATTCTCTTCTCTCTTCTCAAACGGGCACTCGGCAACAAAGTGAAATTGATTTTGGCAATTGTAGCATGAACGAACCCTTTGGCCACCCTCCTTCCTACCACTTGATTGGTTAATTAGCTCCTTTGCTTTGGACGGGCTCTTCCAAAAGACTCTTGATGTAAGGGCTATATAATCTTTGAGAGTATCTTCAAGATCTTTAGGATGCCAATTTGACACGTCTTCCTCAATCTCAATTTCTTCATCTCGCTCCACAACCTTGGCCTTCAAAGCAAGAGAAGTTCCTTTGTGCATTCCAATAGCCCGGGCACGAGCATCTTCGGCGTTCTTGGCGGCCACCTTGAATGCCGCCATTTCTGGCATAACTTCATTGGAGGTCATGAGGTGGTTGTTGTCTCTTCCTTGGAGACTCTTCAAGTCAGTGGGCTCAAAAGGCATGAGAGCATGCTTATGACGTGATCACACGTTCGCTGGGGAACCCCAAAAGGAGGTATGATGCAGTAGAGCAGCAGTTTCCCTTGATTACAAAACCAAGGTTATCAATCTAGTATGACTTGGAGAAGGCTTAGCAAGGTGTCAACGGCGCCGTTTATGATAATTGACGTGGACCTGCACACAATCACAAACAAACTACTTTGCCCCCAACGAAACAGAGAGGTTGTCAATCTCTTCGGCTTGCTGAACACAAAGAATTAAATGTGTGGATGTAAAATATGATGAGAGTGAAATATGACCAGCGAGCAAATGATGATGAAAGCTATTAAAACGGTTGTAAACAATGTAGGAAAATAGGACCGGGGTCCACAGATCACTAGCGGTGTCTCTCCAAAAGATATACATGATGGGTAAACAAATTACAGCATGGCAATTGACAGAATTGTGGGCACACAGCAATGCTATCATAAAACAATATAGTTCACCGTTTCATCTAATATGGGCATTACGTCAAAATACATAGACCGTTATCCAACTGCATCTATGACTAATAATCCACTCCGGGATCGCTATCCAGCATGTCACCCAAAAGTATTAAGTTGCAAGCAACAGATCATTACAATAAGTAAAGTGCATAATGTAAGCAATGTAAATAACACAAGGAAATCACACCGCTGTTTTCTCCCTAGTGGCAACAGCACATCTCTAGTCTTAATCGTTTCTGTCAACCCGAGCTCAGACAAAGAGAGGCATGAACCCACTATCTAGCATAAATACTCCCTCACACAACACTAATAATTACTTGGCCAAAGCATCCACTAGCATCGGAGAGCATGCAAGATCATAGATAAAACACAACACATAGATGAACAAAAGTAATGACTTCCACAATTCATCGGATCCATGCAAACACAATCATGTAGCAGTTACAGATAATATGATCTTGATCATGATAGGCAGCTCACAAGATCTAAGCAATGGAGTACAAGGAGGAGAGACAACCATCTAGCTACTGCTATGGACCTGTAGTCCTGTGGTGGACTACTCACGCATCACTCCGGAGGCAGGCATGGTGGTGTAGATGCCTCCGGTGTCGATTCCACTCTCCCGCAGGGTGCTGGGGAGAGCTGCAGAACCCTCCCGAATTAGGGTTGGTGATGGCGGCGGTCTCGGACGTCTTCTGGGAAATATGATTGGGTACTTAGGGTTTTCGGATCGAAGACGATTTTATAGGCAAAGGGGCAACTCGAGATGGTGCCGGAGGGCACCAGGTGGGACCCAGGCGCGGCCTAAGGTGGGGCCGCTCCTGGGGGGCGTCTGGAGGTTGGATGCCTCCCCTTTGGGCGCCCTCCTGGCTTCAGACTTCTTTCTGCTTGGAAATAATTCCCGTAAATTTTTAGCGCATTCCGAGAAACTTCACAGAACAACTTTTCTGAAATAAAAAGATAGCAGAAAACAGGAACTGACACTGGGCATCTTGTTAATAGGTTAGTTACATAACTCATGCCAAAATGATATAAAAACATGTGGCACTGATGTATAATCAAGCATGGAACATCAAAAATTATAGATACGTCGGAGACGTATCTGAGAACTCACATACTTTCTCTTGATCCAAGCATCATCCACATAGGAGGCACCAAGGTCTCTAAATTGTGTGCCAATAGACTTGAGCCTTCGGAACATGTCCTCATGGTCTTCACTTTCTATCATGAAGAAGCCCTCGGCTTGGTTGCTCAAAGCTTCATATATATTCCTTTTCATACTCTCATTTCCAACAAACACGTCGGAGAGAGCATCCCAAGCTTCTTTGGCGGTGGTGAAGTGACGAATGTGGGGCATGTCCTTTTCCCCCACGGCGGTTTGGATCATGTTGAGAGCCAAGGCATTGAGTTGGCTATCCACAACTTCTCTTCTTGTCGTGTTGCTTGGATCCACGACCTTGAACCCAACCTCAATAATTCTCCATAGTTCGATCGAGGCACTGTTCACATGGGATCTCATAGAAAATTGCTAGTTAGTAAAACAAGATGGATTAAGCCTAGGTGGATCACCCCTATTGTTTATATGAGGATGAGGTATAGGTGGGTCGGGGGAGTACAAATGAGGAACCGCATTGTACACCTCCTTCCCATCACCAATTTTAGGTGGGGAGTCTTTAGAAATTCCTTCACCCACCCCATTTTGTGTGGCGGAAACGTTATCCTCAAGAGAGGGGGAGATGCGGGGGCTTTATCTCCAAGAGTTGCGCCATCATATCTCGCAATTCTTTCATTTGAGTATCCATGGAGGATGTCAAGGTTGTTTCCAATTTTTTTAGATCATCCATGGAAATCGAGCTTTTATCGCCACCTAAATCTCCATCTCCATTACCCATAATTTCTTAGGCGGAAAATCCTAAATAAAGAACCAAGGCTCTGATACCAATTGAAAGGATCGTATGGGCACCTAGAGGGGGGTGAATAGGTGCTACTCCTAATGTTAATTCTTTTTCAAATTAGGCTTGACACAAAGGTAAATTCTCTAGATATGCAACTACTGTGAATTTATCTATATGGCAAGCAAGCGACTGACACAAGGCAATTAACACGATACAAGTAAAAACTACGAAGAGGATAGAGATAATCGAAAGTAGAAGCACGCGGAGGCAAGGATGTATTCCCGAGTTCCTCCTTGTTAAGGGAGTACGTCTCGTTGGAGGGGTGTGATCTCGCCACCACCGGCCTACTCAACGCCACTGATGTCTACTACACGCTTCTATTCTTGTAGACTTTGTTGGGCCTCCAAGCGCAGAGGTTTGTAGGACAGCAGCAAATTTCCCTTAAGTGAGTAACCCAAGGTTTATCGAATCCACGGGAGGAAGAGGTTGAACGTATCCTCTCTTAAGCAATCCTGCAATTAAGATACAAGAAGTCTCTTGTGTCCCCAACACACCTAATACAATGGCTAATTGTATAGGTGCACTAGTTCAGCGAAGAGATAGTAAAATGCAAGTGATATGGATGGTAAAAGGTGATTTTGTAATTCTGTAATAAAAATGGCAGCAAGCGAACAAGTGACAAAAGTGACTTAAAACGGTTTATCAATGCTTGGAAACAAGGCCTAGGCTTCATACTTTCACTAGTGACTACTCTCAACATCATTAATATGATCAAATTATTGATAGTTCCCACCAAAAACACATGCAAGGTAGACGTTACTCGAAGATCATTCTTTCGTGGATCAAATAGGATGATAATTGCGTAGGGCTACGAAAAGCACACCTTAAAGTTCGTATACCACATCTATGGACACTTCATGCTGTCACTGTCTGCATCCAAAGATAGTATTAACAAACACCACAACCTATCTCTTGAATAGTCTCTTTCTTCAATAACACAAGCATCAAGAAACCTCATGATCTATTCAATCCAACCATAATAAAGAACAAACTCATGATGAAGATCACTCTAAGCTATTATCATAGAGTCACACAACAGCACCCATCCTGTCACCGAGGTACCATGATCACAACGGTGACTCCTGAACTTATACTAGATGATACCACTTGAGCAAAATCATATCCATTACATAGGGGGAAACATCATGTATTCAACTATATCAACAAAGCTCATGATCACAATGAAGATCACATCATGGGAGATAGAGATAACCACATAGCTACTTGAACAAGCCTCAACCCCGGTGGAGGACTACTCCCCCCTCATCACGGAAAGCAGCGGTGTTGATGCAGATGGCTTCTGGAGGTCGATCCCCATCCCGGCAGGGTGCCGGAACAGGAACAATCTGACCCTGAAACTTGGTTTCGCTCCCGGCGACGCTCTATCGTATTTCTGGAAAAATCGTCCGGGGTTAGGGTTTTTTGTCGAGGATGATTTTATAAGCGTTGGAGGCGGCCGAGAGGTGCCCCACAGGGCAGGGGCGGGTCCCACCCGTGGGTGGACCCTAGGCCACGGCCACAGGTCGCCCCTGGCCTGTGGGCTGCCCCCCTGGGTCGCCCTTTTGGCTTCGGTCTTCATTTGTCCAATAAAAAATCCCCGTAAATTTTCGTCCGATTCCGAGAATATTTCCAGAAGTAACTTTCTGCAACAAAAACAGGGAACTGGCACTAGGCATTTTGTCAATAGGTTAGTCCAATAAAATGCCTATAAAATTATATAATAAGATGGTAAAAACATGTGACAATGACATAAAACAAGCATGGATCAATCAAAAATTATAGATACGTTTGACACGTATCAGCATCCCTAAGCTTAACTCCTACTCGTCCTCGAGTAGGTAAGTGATAAAAAAGATAATTTTTTATGAGACATGCTACCAACATAATCTTGATCAAGATAGTAATGTACATCACATGATGTGAATAAAGTGATCCAAAACAATTGTCTATAGTTGACATTAAGCAAACAATGATTAACACATACTAGCTAACAAATGCTAGAAACTTTTCATGAATAAGTGTGTTGGAGACATGGAACCATACATAAGGTTTAGAAAGAAGAATTGTAAATTATGTCTCCAATGTAGAGCATCAATCATTCTACAAAGCATCAAATAGTCATTCATGAAATAGCCAAGCTCGAGTCAGGTGTCCTAATTCACTTCCTTCACAAATCAACTATTTCGAAGTCTACTCAACTAGTGCAAATAAGAAGTGGCTTTGGCACCAAAATGTTATGGCAAAGAGAATAATGATGTGAATGAGGAGTAGTGATTGTCATGCAACGGATGCACATAGCGCTATAAGTGTATGAAAGTTCTCCAATGGAACTAGTGGGGGTGCATCCAACTTGCTTTCTCATGAAGACCTAGAGCTCACTTGAGGAGGCTCATCCTTGGAATATACAAGCCAAGTTCTATAACGTTAATTCCCCACATAGTTATACTACTAACACAACATGAGAACTATCTACAATGAAGTGTAGGTGCTAACATAGCACAAGTGTGGTAAAAAGGATAGTAGTGCTGCTCCCTCTCTCTTTTTCTATTTTTTTGTATTTTGGTGGCCTCCATGGCTCTTTTAAATGCTCTCTCATTTGGCCTCTTTTGGGCTCTTTTTTTCTCTTTCTTTTTTTTCTATTTTTAACTTTTTTATATTTTTTTACCTCATCGTAGGAGCAACATTCTATATCACAAATGGATCATCACACTTTTTGGTACTCATAACTCAAAAGACTAATGCATGATGTATAAAAGAAAGTATGCATGATCGAGCGTAGTGTAGAAAAAAATGTAGAACATGTGGCAAGCCACGCAACACACTAACTCATTGATCAAGCAAACTATATGACAATGAATAATGACATCAAGTCATGTAATGTAATGATGGATGTTGCATGGCAATGTATCTCGGAACGGCTATGGAAATGCCGTGGTAGGTAGGTATGGTGGCTGTTTTGAGGAAGATAATTGGCTTATGTGTAGGAGAACAAGAGGAAGTTCTCCCACGGGGTTGGATGTACCGGCGAAGTATGCACCAATCTCAATGTGAGAGAGGGCATTGCACAGCACCAAAGAGGCTAGCAAAATATGGAGGTGGAAGTGCCAAAAACCAAAACTCAACAATGCATTTCATATATTGCAAACAACTAGCAGTTTCAATGTTCCACAAATGGTTAGAAACACCCCGAGAGGGATCGTGGCGGCGACACAAGTGCCCCGTTAGCTTCCCCGACCGTTGCAGTAACTACCCACTAGGAACTTCTTTTCAACTGAGCAGAATTCATGACACCGTAGCATTATTGACTTAGGTTGTTTTTAGTTAAGAAAGGTACGGCTCCACACTCTACTAACACGTCTCCACTAATCAGTTCTAACAACGTTAACCAACACATTTTAACCATTAGTTGTTTTAATGCCTCAAAACAATTGAAGAGTATCAAATTATCCACATAGTGATCTACAAGGCTATGCATGTTTTTTCTATTTCATACCACTACCACATGCATAGCATTTATCCCTCTAACACATTAACCAAGCAACCATAGCAAATCTCTACAAATATATGTGAAGAACAAGAGAGTTTAGTAACAACAACTAGCAGCTCTAAGCAAGATAAAAGCTAAAAGCGAGAGCTTACTAGCAACAAACAGTAGCTAAGAATACCAAAGTTGTCAGAATCGTGATTCTGAGTCGGATCGGAACCTCTATGGTAGGATCGCAGACAGTAGGATCATAGCTTTCAGAATCGTAAAATCTAAGATTCTACTTATAGAATCGTAGAATCGTTCAGCTCAATTTGGGTCGTAAAGTCGTAGGATCGCATGGTAGAATCATGATTCTGACAACTATGAAGAATACTCAACCAAGTCTAAGTGAAGCACATGAGTATTCTAACGAAAAAGCGGAGCGTGTCTCTCTCCCACACAAATAGAGCTAGGATCCAACATGAATATGACCAGCAAACAAACAAAACAAAACTTAAAGCAAATAAAAGACGCTCCAAGAATAGCACATAATATGTAAAGTGATAAAACTTAGTTTAAACGAAACGACCTGATGGTTGTCGATGAAGAGAGGGGATGCCTTGGGCATCCCCAAGGTTAGACGTTTGAGTTTTCTTAATTCCTTCAGAGGGATGCTATTGGGGCATCCCCAAGCTTGAGGTTTTCTCCATTATTCATTCCCTCGCATCACCGTGTCGCTTGAAACTTAAAAACTCGCTTCACACATAACTTCTCATCAACTAATTAGAGGGGTTAGTACTCATCAAATAAAATCCACTTTGGTTCTGTAAATACACATTGCAAATACTCAATTTAACATTAGCTACTGTATAAAAAGCCTTTGTGGTGTCTTTCCACAAAAAGAAATCACAAAGAAAGCTCGTATAAGAGACAACGCAAATAAAGACAGAAATCTGTCAAAAACAGAATAGTCTGTAAAGATCTATTTTTTAGAGGCACTTACATAGCTCAAATCAGAAAATTTAAAACTAATGAAAGATAGATAAAACTATCAGGCTTACTGTCAAACATTGGCAGAAAAAGATCACGCACTAGCTATTTTAAAGATTTTCTACAGCGAGGCGCACATAATCTGTTTCTGGACAGCAAATCAATACTTCGCACTTTCAATGCATTAGAGGCTAATTCTTGGCACAAAAACGAAAACAAAAGGATACAATGGAGTTGATACAGAGGCAACAACATCCTTGACTCAAGAAAAGCAAAAATATAATGGGTTGTCTCCCAAGAGCGCTTTTCTTTATAGCCTTTTAGCTAGGCTTATTAATTTAAATGATGCTTTCATAAGAATTAGAGTTGAAACACAAAAGAGAACATCAAGAAGCAAATGTCAAATAAATTTAAGTCAAACCCACTTCCTATGCATAGGAATCTTGTAAGAAAATAAATTAATGAAGCACATAGTAATTAGCATAGGAAGGTAAAGCAAGTGCAACTTCAAAAATTTCAACATAAAGAGAGGAAACATAGTATTATTGAGATATTTAAGATCATGTTTCCCTCTCTCATAATAACTTTCAGTAGCATCATGAGCAAACTTAATAATATAATTATCACATAAAGCATTCTTCTCATGATCCACATGCATAAAAGTATTATTGCTCTCCACATAAGCAACATCTTTATTATTAGTAACAGTGGGAGTAAAACTATCATAGCCATCATTGTAATCATCATAAATAGGAGGCATATCATAATCATAATAAACTTTTTCCTCAATAGTAGGTGGACTGAAAATATCACATTCATCATTGTAAACATCATATATAGGAGGCATAGTATCATCAAAGCAAATTTCCTCCTTCAAGCTTGGGGGACTAAAAAGATCATATTCATCAAAACCGGCATCCCCAAGCTTGCAATTTTCCATAGCATTAGCAACAATGGCATTCAAAGAAATCATACTAATAACATGGCTACTAGCATGATTATTATGCAAATAAAGTTCCATAGGTTTTTTAATTTTCTCTTCAAAAGCATCATGACCAATTTCAAGATAGAGCTTATAAAGCTCTCTAATTTTGTTGTTGTTTTCCATTAAACCGAACTAGTGAAAACAAGAAACAAAAAGATTTAATTGCAAGATCTAAAGAAGATACCTTCAAGCACTCACCTCCCCGGTAACGATGCTAGAAAAGAGCTTCGTCGCCGGAGTGTGAGTACCGCTTACCTTTCCTCCCCGGCAACGGCGCCAAAAAAGAGCTTCGTTGACGGGAGAGGAATTGTAGTGCGCCCTCTTACTCCCCGGCAACGGCGCCAGAAAAGAGCTTGATGTCTACTACACGCTTCTATTCTTGTAGACTTTGTTGGGCCTCCAAGCGCAGAGGTTTGTAGGATAGCAGCAAATTTCCCTTAAGTGAGTAACCCAAGGTTTATCGAATCCACGGGAGGAAGAGGTTGAACGTATCCTCTCTCAAGCAATCCTGCAATTAAGATACAAGAAGTCTCTTGTGTCCCCAACACACCAAATACAATGGCTAATTGTATAGGTGAACTAGTTCGACGAAGAGATAGTAAAATGCAAGTGATATGGATGGTAAAAGATGATTTTGTAATTCTGTAATAAAAATGGCAGCAAGCGAACAAGTCAAAAAAAGTGACTTAAAACGGTTTATCAATGCTTGGAAACAAGTCCTAGGCTTCATACTTTCACTAGTGACTACTCTCAACATCATTAATATGATTAAATTATTGATAGTTCCCACCAAAAACACATGCAAGGTAGACGTTACTCGGAGATCATTCTTTCGTGGATCAAATAAGATGAGAATTGCGTAGGGCTACGAAAATCACACCTTAAAGTTCGTATTCCACATCTGTGGACACTTCGTGTTGTCACTATCCTGCATCCAAAGATTGTACTAACAAACACCGTAACCTATCTCTTGAATAGTCTCTTTCTTCAATAACACAAGCATCAAGAAACCTCATGATCTATTCAATCCAACAATAATAAAGAACAAACTCATGATGAAGATCCTCTAAGCTATTATCATAGAGGCACACACAGCATGCATCCTGTCACCGAGGTACTGTGATCACAACGGTGACTCCTGAACTTATACTAGATGACACCACTTGAGAAAAATCATATCCATTACATAAGGGCAAACATCATGTATTCAACTATATCAACAAAGCTCATGATCACAATGAAGATCACATCATGGGAGAGAGAGAGAGATAACCACATAGCTACTTGTACAAGCCTCAGCCCTGGCGAGGGACTACTCCCTCCTTATCACGGGAAGCAGCGGTGTTGATGGAGATGGCTTTCGGAGGTCGATCGTCGTCCCGGCAAGGTGCCGGAACAGGAACAATCTATCCCCGAAACTTGGTTTCGCTCCCAGCGGCGCTCTGTTGTGTTTCTGGAAAAATCATCCGGGGTTAGGGTTTTTTCGTCGAGGATGATTTTATAAGCGTCGGAGGCAGCCGAGAGGTGCCCCACAGGGCAGGGGCGGGTCCCACCCGTGGGTGGACCCTAGGCCGCGGCCATAGGTCGCCCCTGGCCTGTGGGCTGCCCCTGGGTCGCCCTTTTGGCTCCGGTCCTGATTTACCCAATAAAAAATCCCCGTAAATTTTCGTCCAATTCCGAGAATATTTCCATAAGTAACTTTCTGCAACAAAAACATGACAAAAACAAGGAACTGACACTAGGCATCTTGTCAATAGGTTAGTACAATAAAATGATTTAAAAGTATATAATATAAGATGGCAAAAACATGTGACAATGACATAAAAAAAGCATGGATCAATCAAAAATTATAGATACGTTTGACACGTATCAAGGCCTCACCCTATTCTTCGATGAACCTCACCACAAAGGTTCGGTTCACCTTCCACTATCGGAATCCTTCGAGGCGGAATCCGGAGCCTTTACAAAGTTCTTGGGGAACACACCCACAACTCAATCGGGGGCTCCCAAATCAAAACACAAGCTGAAACAATAGCAACATGTAAGAACACAAATGGCCTAGGTTTTCCCAATGGAAACCCTAGGTATGAATCCCTCAAGTAAATGAGGGGGAAATGTAAATCCCTTTGGTGAAGATGTAGATCTTGGCCTTCTCCTTCAATCCTCCGAAGATCAACGAGTTTGGGTGGAGGGATTGAGAGATCTAGTCGATTTGAGCTCTTGCAACAATGGAGGAGAGAGAATCTGGATCGGGAAACCTTCTTGGAGAAGAAGGTGTCTTTAAATAGAGGCCCCTCAAATCGAACCGCTATGTGCAGAAAAACTGCACATCAGTACTACCGCTAGGGCAGCAGTACTACCGCTGGGGCAGCGGTACTACCACCACTGATATCCTACCGGTACCACGCAGTAGAACTGCTCCAGCTACCACGGTACCTCAGTGAGGTACCGCAGCTGCCAGGAAGCGGTACTACCGGGCGACTACCGGTACTACCGCTAGGGACTTAGCCGCGAGGGCAAAGCAATCCCAGCGGTAGAACATGGCAGCTACCACCGGGGTACCGACAGGATACCGGAGGCTAAAAATAGCCTAGCGGTACCTCTGGCGGTAGCACCAGCGGTACTACCGCCAGGGGTTGTACTGCTGGGCTACGATAGCAAAGCTCCAGGAAGGAGCGGTACTACCGCTGCACCAGCGATACTACCTCTGAAACTAGTTTTGGCTAGTTAGGGCTGATTTCAGGCCCTCTCTCTTCGCAACGACTCCCTTTTTCTAGGCCATGTATTAATCTAAAGCTTCTGCAATATTAATCACAAACATTAGTCCGGTGTTATGTGTTGTCATTAGACTCCAAAATAGATTTAGAGCAAGTATTCTCTTTCACTCTTTCTCTTGATAAAAATTGCCTAACCTGTCAAAATGTAACAAAGTGTGCATGCTCAATGATGGGTATTGAAACAACCTTGTTCAGAGTAATCATCAATGCATATAGAATAGTGTGGATTCTACTATGTTTGCATATGTAAATTTTTATTATTTGACTTATGTAATGTGCTTGTTATCATTTGCTGTATACAAGTCTCCTACCCGTTTATGAAATAAAAATGTATTGCATGGAAATTAATTATGTGAATACTTTCAAAGTGTATTTAGGTGTATAAATCACATCGTTGCATTTTGTCTTGTGAAATACATTCATTCATATGTATTTTTACTATTTTTTGACATGTTACATATGAAAATCAAGTAAATAAAATTGTGTTGTTAGCTATGAAAAGGCATTCATGCTTTAGGCTATGTTTAGAATCTTAGCTTTTCAAACAAAAAATATATCGCTATCATAGTACTTCAATGTCTAGGAAAGATATACTTCATTTTTTTTCTCTTTTTCTCTATTTTAGAAAAAAGAAGGTCTGACCACTTTTTGCTATACTTCAAAAAACAAAAGTCTTTTGAGTATACCATGGTTTTCAAAACTGTAATATTTTTTAGAGATAACACCTCAAAGCATTTTAAACTGTAACATTTTTTATAAATCATAATATTTTATAAAAAAATACTTTGAGCTCAAATGCATCCTTATTATTTTGGAGCCTAGGCTCTCCATGGAGCTCGGTTTTCAAAATGTTCAAAATCTGCATCTTTTAGTTTATGAAAAATCGGAAAAAAAAAGTTGAGTTGGATAATAATATGATCTACAAGTCAGTCCGTGTATTTTAGGCTGTGCAAAATTGACAAATATGTATATCTAGACCGGTGAACAGTAGACATTTTCAAAATTTTAAAATTTGGTCAATTTTTTTCGGTCTAGCCTGAAATGCAACGAAATTTGCATTGAAATTTTGTATGGAAGTAGAGCTCGACATTACCTATATCCATGATTTTTCTCTGAATTTTTTGAAACTTACAAATATCATTTTTGATTTTTTCAAAAATAACAGGTCCCATGGGGCCCGGGCTCCATTTAAGGTTTCCGGTGTAATGGATAATAGTTATGAGTAGTATATACTTTATCATTTTTAGCCCTTCTCTTCTCGGGGTCCTGGGCGATCGCCCTTCTTGACCGGCCTATGGGTTGGCCATGCACGAATTGTTCCCTTGTCGGTTAGAATTAGAGATGCGTGCTCATATGCCATATGATAGGTTGGCAACATAAACTTCTGTTGTTCGACAAGATGTACTGCCTATCATATCGATGTAAAACTCAACTAAGTTTCGTTAATGTAGCTGAGGAAACCTTTTTTGTACAAAATAGGTTGATTCCACAAAGAATTATCATGTGATCCAGAACTACAAAAGAAGTTGCCACCTTCAACGCTCCACCGTGGCTACCATTAGGTGAATAATAGCAGTACAGTGGCAGCAGTAATGGTATGCTTCCATACAAAAAACATGTTCATTGACCTGGGCACTTCGTGTACTGTTAGAGAGGTCGAAACAAACGAGCGGCAAAGGTGTGTCACCCTTGCCGTGGGCGTCCGGTGGCCTTAGCGCGGCGGTGGCCGTGCGATTCCAGTCACAGTGTCAAGGGACTAGCATTTGGACAGCAGCCACTACCCACAGGTCTGACGTAGTAACGTCACGCAACAGCAACGGCAGCGGCGGAATAGGTTTTTTGGTTTAACAATGCACTTTGTCTCGTGCTCGGTTCTGTGTTAATATAGGCGCAGCCAAAGGCGCATGATTACAGAGGAGGTTACATCTGATAAGGAGATAGGAGGATAGGAACGATCTGATCTTTATAAACAGATCAGATCGGTTTACATGACTTGCGTTACATCTCAACTACTCCTATCTCTATCTGTTGCAAATTATCAATACGTGACAACTTCAACACGATACACATACAGAACTTCAGAGTTTTCGTTTTTTACACATTGTGGTGAGACTCTCTGTCGTGGCCCATTGGCAACAACACAAGTTCTGCACTACTGCGTCGCTGGTCACTGGAAACATCAGACAGCGATCGACGAACAGTGGCTCCATTGATGTGATGTCTGCGGTTAGCTTCCTGCTGCATGCATTCACATGCATGCTCACTATACTCTGCTTCGGTTCCTCTTCGTCAACACATGTGTGGATCACCGGCAAACATAATCCTGCATTTTTCTCCCTTTGGATTTTATTTGGAAAACAAGGAATCTGTGAGATCAGCCGTGATATGTGGATATAGATCAGGAACTAACGGGGAGGAGGAAAATCGAGCAAAGTGCAGGGGTACCGGCGGTTCTACAGGGGCCGCCGACGTCGCTGTTGGGAGACTGGCTTGCCACTGTGAGTGTGTGTTGAACTGTTAATTTATTGTTGATGCAGCTAGCGCTCAATGTTCGAAACCGATCGGGACCTGCTTTTGGCAACACCAGTCGAGATCGTCAAGATTCTTACGGACGATCGAGCGACGTCTAGTCGCCTACGACGACGGCGACGGCTGCAGAGTTGGAATATTTCCAAGACTTGTGATCAAAGGTCCGGCCAGAACAAGGCATTCGGCACCGACTCTACTCTACCTAGTTTGCTTCCGATTTCTGCAAAACAAATAATGATCGATGCGCTAGCTTAGTAGCTTGGTTGTTATGATCCCATATACTGATATACAGTATAGCACTACAGCATAATTAAAGTCGATCGTCTGCATGTTCAGGGTCCTCCGCTGTTTGAGTGGTGATGGTAGGTTGGTTCGCATGTTCCAGCGTATAGAAATGAAAAACAACGAGACTGAGTGGATCAAGTTAGGTGGCGATTAGGTGGCAAAACCACAGGTTTCACGGGGTTTATGCCTATGGTACGGAGCAGCTTCTGAAATCTAGCTAGACTCGCATATAGTATAAACTTGATTGCTTGCTCTGGTACAGTAAGGTACGGGCTAGCTAGCCTAAAACAATTGCATCTTCCATGACGAGCTCCTCCAACAACCACCATTATTTGCCTTGTCCCTCGATCGATCACAAGCATGGTCACCAGAGAAGGCCAAGACATTTGTAGGCGTTGGTGCCCAGAGATGGCACTTTTTCCGGTGAAGCGATAGGTAAATTCGACCGTAAGCTAGACTCGGCATTCGTCTGGTCCATAGCTAGCCTAGCCTCACGCACGCGATAGATCGATCGGGCAACTCAGCAGCATTTGTTTTCTTGCGCCCGTCTGGGTTTCCTGGATCTACAAGCTGTGCACTGCACCCATCTACAGTACAACGTACTCTGAGGATGAAGACGACAGTGTAGAGCTAGCCCTGCACATGCGCCCGTCGGCGTTGCTTCTAAGAATCATAATAATCGTATGATACGGCGAGCAGAAAACACCCATCTTCCAGGTCACCGCGCCGCACGCGCGCACTCGATCGAGTCCATGATTGCTCGCTCGCTCGCTCGCTCGACGCCCGTGGCTGGGTCCTGTGTATTGTAGTGCTGGTGTGCTAGTGAGATTCTTTTTTTCTGAACGCAAAAGGCAGCATGAAATAGAAAACGGCGGCATTAATTCTGGCCTCGGTTTCGGCTGGAGTGTTGAGCTCGACATGTTTAGAACTGCTCCCCGGTTTCGCAGGATCCGTGCTGCTCTGATCTTGGTACTACGAGCACGACAGGTTTACAAGCCGGGAGAAAGGCTGCGGCCTGCGGCTAATTTAACATTGACCGCTCAGTTTTATGTTAAAACTGTCAGTGTGCTAGTTTGGCTGCTAACTGAAAAGGCTGCCGAAATTCAGCTGTGAGTACGTCTGCAGTAGTAGACTCGGTGGTTTTCCGGTCCGCGGACAAGAGTTGGTGAGAATGTTTGGGGCATTGTCGGCGACCAAATTCCCCATCATGCATAAAAAAAAAGGAACCCCAGACTCTATCGATTGATAAATATAGCCATATATTATTAAAAATAGGAAAACTCAATAAACAAAACAAAACAAAATGGATTAAAAAAATCCTAAGGCTTCATGCCTCGAGACGAGTTCAACCATAGGTCGGTCTTGAGATATTCATCCCAAAAAGCTAAGCTAAGTTTCGAGCCATCGTCTTTAGCAAGGACACGACGCAAGGCGGGTGTGCAAACTCGTTAGTGACGCTTCTACCATCATCACTTGTTCGACCAACGACTTCTCGCTAACTGAATGTCGCTGGAGGAGAAACTGAAATTCGATAAAATCATATACCACCATGCCTTCAGAGATCATCGCACCACCTTCGACCGTGCAGCAACATGCGTCACTTTACACCGCGGAGGAGACGTCGTGTGTAGAACCTACCATGATTAGGCATGACTTGACGCCTCCTCATGAGAATTCGTGCATAGGCACCGCCAGCCACACAATAATTGACACATCCGCCGAAGGCGTCATGCATAACACCTGTTGGGGCAAATCGAACCCGGACTCGAACTGGAGGGGATATTCCATACTGTCTCTGGCCTCGAACCTCCACGATCACAAAAGAGGACGTTTGCTACCCACATCGACCGACCATCACCCAAATCAAAGATCAGGCCATGAAACAATCCACATGACCATGATGTCCGCCGCCGTCGAAAAATCAGGGTCGCCGCCCCGTCGCAAGCCACTGCAATCCTCACACCGAAGGCCCTATGGCCCAAAGAACCAAGTTGCGGCAGGCTCGGTGGGTGTCGTCAGGCTAGCGACGGATGCCCTCGCAATTGCGTCCACCCAACCACCATTGTCCCGGGGCCGCCGCCCCGGAGTCCAAGCTCGGCCTCACACGTCTGCCGTCCAAGGCCAACTGACGCGCTCCAGTCAAAGTTGCCTCGCCGCGAGAAGGGATGAGGAGACGAAGGCATGCCGACTGTCGTCCGCCCATGCTAGAATTTGCCTATCGGCTTCCTCCCGCAGTGGCATGAGGTTGGGGAGAGGAGGGTTAACCGGGAGTGGCATGGAGAGGGTTGAGTTTTTTATTTATAGTAGAGGGTTGAGTATTACTTTCTGGATTTGTCTGATCGCTTTTTTTTTTTTGGCGAAAATGATCTTGACATTAAAAGAAACACCGAACCGTACAGAACACCTCAACAAAAACGAAAATTATAACGAGATCCTTGAGATGACTTTCGTCTCATTTGTGTGCCGATAAAGTTAACCTACATAACTACATTCGATCGCATTTGTTTATGTTTGCAAGTCTCCATATAATGCTCGCAGGGACGCCATCACGCCAGTGGCAGGCAGATCTCGCCCTTTACATCGATTCCACTGTCCCCTAAAATAATATCCTGTTGATTAGGCCGACGACGCTCAGCGTGCACATGGACGTGGGCTAGACTGTGGCTAAGATCGTGACGGAGAGGCGAGGCGTAACAGCAACATGGACACTCGGCTTGTCGAGCACAAGGATATGCCCGTTTGGTTGGGGCCGTTCTTGCACTGACATACAAGTATACAACAAGATAAGTAACTTGGCACGAACGTCACCTTATTGGAGGAGAGTTTCAAGGTGTGCTTCTTCTAGGGATATACTCCCTCCGTTCGCAAATAAGTGTATGCTTTCCTTTTTTTTGGAAGTCAAACATTTTTAAATTTGACCAAAAATTTTACACAAAAATAGCAGCATATTTGACATCAAATTACTATATTGTTAAACTGCATGTCAAGATGTATCTAGATATATTGATTTAGTGTTATAAATGTTGTTTCATTTTTCGAAAAAGTTGGTCAAAGTAAATAAAGCTTGACTTAAGACATGTCTAAACGTACACTTATTTTAGGACGGAGGGTGTAGCCGTTCTAATCATTTATCTGCGCATTTATTGGGAGTATATGTATAAGAGTCGCTTAGACTTGACGCATAAGAAACGGTATCAGGATGATCTCAGGACCGCCCTTTTTGCACTTTTGTGATGCGATTTAAGCTTGAATTTTAGGTACCGTCATGGAGTCATTGCTGTGCCATTTGCGGAACGGCTTCTGTCCTGGCAAGGATATCGTGTGACAATTTCTTGGTTGAGAGTTTAATTGCCTCTCACCGCCGAGAAAAGGTTGTTGAGCCTCAGATGATTGATGGCCACTATCGGCGGAAGTGGATCGGAAATGTCACATTTGGCATGATTGATGGCACCTCACCTCGCTTAGATTATGGCATCCAGTCACGGCACCGACGAAGGCTTTTCTGGCTCCAGGCAGATCCCAAAAAGTTCTACAGTCTACGGATAACTTATGCCATCTTTCCGGCGGCGGAAATTTTCTGAATGCACAGAGAAGTTGAATTGCTTGCTATCAAATCCTTGCACAGAGGCATTGGCCTAACACGACCCACACACACAAAGGTTAGCACGTATTTGTAGGAGCCGTCGTCACCGGGATAGAGAGTTTAACAAATTCTGAAGGCGAAACAAACACTTGGCAAACAATTCGTAGACACAAACACCAAAAAATCGACAGAAATGCAGCTTCCAAAAAAATGGTGGAGACATCAGCGGAAGCATCGGAAAGGACTCCTGTCAAACGACATTATTTTCGCTTCATGTTTGGATCTTTGGGGAGAAGGAACTACTGAAAGGACTCCTGTCACAAAACCTAAAGTTGCCAACTGAACTACTCCCAATTAAGATTTTTACAAAGCATTTCTTCCGATGATCTTTAGAGCCTAAGCTGCTGGTCAATGTTTCTAGATAGGAGTGATCACTACAGCCAAACTTCCTAACTGACAAACCCCTCTAACTTCCTAGCTGAAATCAAACACCATACACATCCTGATTCAGACAGATCCAGCTTATCCTACTACATCTCAGGGCAACCAAGTTTAGCAGCACAACCATGCAGGACAAGTTACCCCAACAAAGAATTGCTGCTCAAATCTTCAGATCTATCTTGCAGTTGTCTCTCAAGTCCTTCAACTTCACAACAGCTGAATGCTGGACAAAAGGGATTTGAGAATATTAGCAAATGATCATATTGACAATGCAATTAACCAATCAAATAAAGGAACTCATACTGCCTAACATCCATTGCAGATATATGTAAACATAGTAGTAAACTGATCTTAAAATCAAAAGAACCAAGTTGCTCAAGTAAGTACCTGTCCAAGCATAACAAATGACCACACAATCATGACTAGGCAACAAATAACTCAGTGAGCAGAAAATTATTGCAAACATGAATCAGGCAAGGTACTGAATGCAACATAATCTAGTTTGCACGAATTCAAACCACCAATTTACTCTAGTACCTCAGCAACCAAAAATATTCGTATGAAACTTTCATGAAATAGGCTGCAAAAAGTTCAAGTGAAGTTGCAAGCATGTCAGAGAACAGCAGATTTTAGCACAATAGCTTGTATGCTAACCCTACCGCTAGACGAAAACGGCCCATAAGATTTTCAATGACAGAAGGGCCAATGATCATCCCAGGCTGACAACAGCTGAATAAATTCAGCCAAGTTAAAAGGTTTTTTTAATCAATTATCAATGACACAAGGTGACAAGGAGTGCCAAATTACATTATCAAGCAATGCTCTACATAGGAGGTGTTTGGTTCGTGGTTTTGTAACGTTATCTAATAACAGCAGGTAAGAGATACCGTTGAATCATGTTTGTTTACGGCACTCCGTAATCAGATAACCCCGTTATCAGATCCCAGCCTACTCGAATGTGATTCCGCTGGATACCAGGTGTAATCGGAATACCATACAGCCGTCTCACTCTTTTTTCTGCTCTGAGTCGTCCAGTGTATCCCCTTCTTCCCACGACATCTTCGTCTCCACATCCGACCGCCGCCGCCGCCATCCACCTTGGTCTTATCCTTTCCCAGCACTCACATGCCATGGTCTCCATTTTCCCCTAAGACATGAGCGATTCAATCTCCTCCCCTCCTTCTCCACGCATGTATCGATCAAATTGCTATGCCCATTCCTCCTCATGGTGCGAGGCATGGCCAGATCTGGGGATACAATTAAGCTTCTGCCAGCAGCAGATCTGGCTTGACCAATTTCATCTCGACCGGTATCTCATGTGATGGCATTCTTGTTCCTGATGTATTTTCTTCTGGGATCTTCCGATGGTTTATTTGTAATGGAAAATTGCAGCCAGATTTAAATGACTATTTTCCACGAAAAAAAGATTTGAACAGTGAAGGATATGATGAATATGTTTGTAATTTATTGATCCTCTCTTTTTTTAGGGAAACCCCAATTTAGCTATCCTCTCTGTTTTTGCGTACTGTTCGTGAACTGGCATAAAGTAAATCCAGGTATGCATTAACGTTACATTCTCAACAAAACAGTTTTCATTTTTTGTCCATAATGTTTACAGTAACAGCATCTCGTTCAGCGGCGGAGCCAGAGTTTAAAACCTGTGGGGTCAGACATGTAATTGTGGATATATTTTTTTACTTTGTTTCCATTTTTTTCAAGAATGCACACATGTATTCAGAGGAATTGATAAAAAGCTGTGGGGTCAGCTGACCCCACAGCTTGTATGTAGATTCGCCACTGATCTCGTTGCATTCAAGTTTGTGTTACCTTTCCTGAACCAAACATCCTCATAATCTAATGAAGTACATAGAACTAGCGTCGAGTAACTAGAACTAAAAGTCTATCAGATAAGCCTGTTCAGAATCTAGTACTTAGAACAAGCAAAACTATAGCACTACACCAAAGAACACCATCATACAAGTGGCTGTTTGCTTGCACAATTCCATTTTCAAATGCTACTTATTCAAGAGATTCGATGATCTATTGAATCAATAGAAAACGAACGGTGGAGATTTAACAGTCTAAAGTTAGTGCGGTGATTTGGCTCCCGGGCTCCAGGGAGCCCGTTTTTCGAAATTTTTGAAAACCACATTTCTGAGTTTCGAAAAAATGTGAAAAAAATCCTAGATGTAGAACATGACTATTTCTACCGCTGTGTAAAATTTCAACCCGAAATATTTTGTATTTTGGCCTGTGTAAAAAAGACAAATTCGGGCAAATCTGAAAAAATTCGAACTGTACACTGTTCACAGCTCAGATCCAGAAATTTGTCATTTTCACACCGGCCAAAATACAAAATATTTCGGGTTGAAATTTTGCACAGTCATACAATATGTAATTGTCAACATCTAGAAAAAATTTCAGAATTTTTTGAAACTTTAAAATGTCGTTTTTTTTTTTGAAAAACCGGGCTCCAAAAGAACTTTCCGGAGATATCAATGGTTAAGATTCAGCACCAACATAAGCTAGAATCCACGTGCATCTTTTTCTATTTATGTGTACCTTCAACAAGGGAAAGTTAGAATTTACAAGCCGCAAAAATAATAATGTGCACGAGATGGACAATGCAACAAACCAAACAATGTTTCCCATAAAAAAAACCAAGCAATTTATTTGCAGCAGGGATAACTAGTTAACTACTAGTACGAGACGGACTACAAGCAGACAGGCAAGAATACATCGCAGGCCTCGGCAACGTCTCCTAAAGCAGACGGGCAAGAATACAAAGCTGGACGCAGCAACCTATCCTATTAACAAGATCCTTAATAACCCTTACCCTGTGTTTGGATGTTGGAAAAACAGACTCGGAATTGAATTGGATTGGAATTCCAAATCCAAGATGGAAATGAAATGGCCTCTAATTCAATTCTATTGTTTGGGTGTTCATGGTATTGGCTGTTGGAATTAAAGTGTAGCTCATAATTCCAATTCCTGTTTGGATAAACAAACTATGGAATTAGGTCGGGGAAGGGGAGAGGGGGGGTCAGTGGGTCACCGGAGCCGCCGCCGCCCAGCCGGTCACCGCCGCCGTTCTGGTCCTGCCGCCGCCGCTCTCCATCTCGTCCGGTCGATCTAGGGTTTGGAACAGGGTCGTGGAGGATACAGACGACGTCGACGAGCACTGCTGCGAGGAGACAGGGGAATGGGAAGGGTAGAGGGAGCGGAGGTCGGGGAAGGGGAGAGGGGGGGGGTCAGTGGGTCACCGGAGCCGCCGCCGCCCAGCCGGCCACTGCCGCCGTTTTGGTCCTGCCGCCGCCGCTCTCCATCTCGTCCGGTCGATCTAGGGTTTGGAACAGGGTCGTGGAGGAGACAGACGACGTCGACGAGCACTGCTGCGAGGAGGCA